>APFE030092298.1:33445-53762 GCA_000404065.3 Pinus taeda
TATAGATATATATGTTCATAGCTAGTTCTCACTAAAAACTCTCAGGTTGATATGCCTTGGTCTTATTACAATTATGACGACATATGTTTTCTTCCCAAAATCGTTAGTATATTACTATCTTTTGGAAAAATGTCCTATAATTTTTCCTTTGTTTTGGTTTCCACAGTGACAAGCCAAGGAAACCAATTGGCTACTTTTGTTGAATTCACACTTATACAAAGAATGGAGGGTTTAAATTAGTATAAGATATTTTTACTTATTTAAACATATAAGAACCATAACAAAATAATCTCATAAGCACTTCAATAAATAGAATATATAAGTGGAAACCATTTCGAGAAAAAAACCACAAAACTGCATTATATATAATTTCTTTGTAGTTACACACCTACTGTTACAATAATTTGTAGGCACCAACCTTCTGGAGACACCAATCCCCTCAGGTTTACAAATTTATAGGAACAAACCTACTAGAGAAACCAATCCCCTTAAATTCAAGTATTTGTAGGCACCAACCTACTAGAGACACCAATCCCCTCTGCTAAAAATATTGTAGGCACCAACCTACTGGAGACACCGATCCCCTCTGCTGAAAATATTTGTAGGGACCAACCTACTGGAGACACCAATCCCCTTTTCAATCTTCTCTATAATCTAGTTTGCAATAGTTCACCCTCTTGCTTTGTTATTTAATTCTGTGCATTCACTTCTCACAATTTATTTTGAACCAATGGTTCCTTCAACCCAAACATTCAAACTCTGTAGCTTTACCAATTTAACACCTTCATGGGCAGTGCTTCCTTCAAACCAATTTTCAAACTTGGTTCTTACAACACCAAAACATTATATCTTACACCAATGTGATGTGTCTTGACGTTTATCAAATCCTTGGAACTCTATATGATGTCATATTGTCACAATGCAAAATATTGACCATATATCAGGATATCAAGAGAAATTCCCCAAAACATTAATACCATAAATACCAGTAAAACAAATTTCTTTAGTCCTCTTAGTTGAGAAATATTTTTGTCAAATGTGGGTGAACTTCCTATCTCTCGATGACCTTGGGTTGAAGAAAGTGTAACTAGGTTTGGTCTTCATAAATGTACTTTTGATATTTGTATTTATTTAAGAAAAGAAATATTATTTTTGTTATATTTATCAATGAGTTTCTTGCTCATTGAAATAGGTCTAACACATGATAAAGTGCTATATGTAAGTCAAAGAGTTAAAATAAAGTTTGAAGACCCTTAAGGGCATGTTATACCATGTACATATTTGTATAAGAGTCAAAGAATATACCTACAAGAAAAGACAAGTCCTCTCCATGCAACGACATCATCAAAGGAGTAAAAATTGATGAAGGAAAGTCAAGTCAGCCTACAATCATCATGTCGGCCTCAAGTCACCCTAAAGGAGGGATAATCATCTATATATAGAGGTTGTCCACTCCCTCAAATGACAAGAAATCCACATATGAAATCAGCGAGCAAGGAAGATCGCAAAAAGGGTGAAAAAGGACAAGTATAAGGAGCCTCTAGTGCAGCGAAGAAGGATAATTCATCATCGAAGGTTGGAGGACTGTTTCTAAGGTAAAACACAGTCACATGTGCGAGAAAAGGAGGCATCTATGTGGTCATAACAAAAACAAGAACATAACAGTCTCATACTTCTCATTGTTTGGCCTTGAAACTTAGGCCTGTAAGGCCTCCCACTAGAAAGGAGAAGAGACTCTCTCAATCGAAGAAGAAAGGAACCAAATACTCAAGGAAACCTCCCACACGTGCGAGAATTTAGGGTTGCAGGACAGTCATATCAAGTCTACAACTACACCTTGAAGAAGGAGCTCAGTTGGTCAAGAGGAAGGAATGGATCATCAATAGTAAAGGGTCTCACTAAAAATCAAGGATAAGTATCTCTTCTAGGACAAGTGCAACAAGGACTATCAACAGTTTTCAGAAGAATGAAGTGCTGAAAGAAGGAGGACGAAGTGTTAGGGAACAAAGTGCTAGAAGGAGGACGAAGTGTTAGGGAACAAAGTGCTAGAAGGAGGAAGGACTTGACTTGTGCTTGGAGGATATTCCTGTCAAGGGTCTAGGGTTTGGCATTGATCAATAAGAAACTTCAATAATATAAACTTACGAAAGGATTTTCCTCTCTAAGAGAGAGAGGTTTTTCCCTGACAGAGAGCCAACATCTTGCGTTCTTGATCTTATTTTTTTGGTAGCAGTTTGATGAAGTAAACGGCACATGCATTAATAATAATAAGAATAATATTAAGCTAACAAGATAAATTGTAAAAGAGCTTCACAATTTGTTATGAAGTCTATAATAATCCCACTATACCCCATTTCCCTAGATTCTTCAACATGGTTTCAGAGCTAAGGTGACATATCAAGGAAAGGGCATCTCAAGAATACTCATAAGGTGACTCATCTAAGAAGGACATCTCAAGAACATCTACAAGGTTGAAGAATCAAGCCAAGAAGTCTCAATCACATCAAGGACAAGAAGGTATACTATCTACTATTCATCAAGGAAGACTACGAAACAAGAACAAAAGCCTTATGTAAAGGCACCTACAAGAAGATCAAATCAAAGAGGGGCATACATCAAACTACAAGTCATCAAGAAAATCTCATCATCAAGCAGGTCCATTTGGAGAAATAAACTTGAAGAAGATCAAGATCGAAGGAAGGGAAGCCATCAAGTCTTCAAAAAGAAATCAAGTGCACTACATCTCAAACTCTATCAAGTAAGTATATGTCCCCTTCTAAATATACATTAATTTCTTTTTGCAAAGAAAGAAACAAATTGGTTGGGACCAATAACTTCCTTGTAGGGAGAAAGAGCACTGATTTACTTCTCAGAGAGAATGAACTTCTAGATCACGTCAAAGGGAACATCAGTATCCTCGCTAAGTAACAAACTCAAGCCTTATCCAATTACAATAAGGATGAGACAAGAGCTCAAAGGATTCTAATAGAATCTATCAAGGACTCTCTCATTCCTTATGTCTCCAAATTTGAAACATCAAAAGAAATCTATGACAAGCTAATATATCTATTCCCAATAATCACAAATGGAGAAGTGATATCTCTATGAAATGATTTGTACAAGATGAAGATATAAAAAGAAGGAATAACTCCATACTTCATGAAGCTCTCTGAGATGAGGGATCAAATTCAAGATCTAGGAGAAGTCATGTCTGACAGAGAAATGAAAACTGTAGATATCAATGCTCTACCTGAGGATTGGGGCAACTTCACATCAAGCATATATGCCAAGAAGGAAGCTACTCCACTAAGTGAACTATAGTCTCTATGCAAGATAGAGGAAATTATACTCAAAGAAAAAGATGATGTGGGATCAAAGGAGAAATCATTTGCTACCATGGCCAAGATAAAGGGAAAATTTGGAAAACTTGGTCCACGAAGATCAAGCAATAGAGATATGTCCAAATTCCAATGCTTTGGATGCCAAGAATATGGACACTACAAAAGGGATTTTCCTAAACTTAAGAAGGAAAAGAACAAAAAGAGAAAAATGGAAGAAGCTCATGTAACTCAAGAAGTGAAAGAAGAAGATAAGAAGCAGAAAAAGGAAGATCCTCCAGATCTCTACTATGAGTAAGTCAAGCTCTTTACTTAAAGTCTTCTTTCAAAGTTTTTGAGTAGTATAGGAGCATATAGAAATAGAATAGATTGCATGGTTAAAGATATGTTCTAGAATATAGGAGCATTGTGTAGATATATCTCAATATATTCATATAGAAGGAGCATACCTATTATAGGACCTCATCCACAATGAAATAATAATTGATCATGACTAAAATTCTTATCAGGACTCCAACATGAAAGGAAGAAACATTTTCAGGATAAGGGTCTTCAAGATCTTCTAATAGAATCTTCAAAATAAGGCTGATAAATGAGAGACGATGTATCATTTGGAATCCCATTCATTGGATTCCAGAAAGGATGATATGCAAACAAGAAAATATGAATCAAGAAAGGCTACACCAATCAAGAAGAACTATCAAATGAGGCCATTATGATCAAAGAAAAATCAAGATGAGGTTTGTATGCATCAAATTCTAAGTCATGTCATCATATGTATTATTGAATCATGGGGAAAGTTCTAGAAGCATGATCAAGAATAAAAGGATCTATGATATGCTCGAAAGCATGTACTATAATACAATGAAGGTCAACATAAATAAGTTCTCCCATAAGGAGTATAAGGTGGTTGACTAATCAATCCAATAAGAATAAAATGAAGAAAGAGATCATGAAGGAGAAAATGAAGAAATAGATTAAGCATGTGAAGAACATTGTGGTAAAAAAGAATCACTATCTGACAAGATCCATTAAAGGCATCTCCCGAAAGAAGGCATGACAACTCTGACAAAGGAAGAAAAATATAAAAGGACCATTGACACCTATGAAGGCCTTGGAGATAGTAAGGTGCAGATAACTTATTCAACTCTATAGAGAAGTCTTGATGAAAAATCCATCCAGCAAAAGCACCATTTGATGTTGAAGCACTATCAGGATGAAGTCATGAAGGGCTACTAAATCAAATTATGGAACAAGAAAGTACAACTAAGCATCCATGTGAAAATTATTATGAAGCGTATACAAGATGAAAGAGTAGTAGCTAGATGGCAAGAGGACTTGATCTATATCAAGAAGGCCACTTTCCATGAAGGAAGTAATGACATGACAAATCAGGAAGGAAAGTGATCGATGGTCGGTGCCCTACCAAGAAGAATTCCAAACAAAGACTTCATGACATTGAAGGAAAGAAGGAGATCAAGCAGCTGAAGGACTCATGAAGAAGAAGCTGCTAATGAATGGAGAAGTCCCTAGCTAGGAGGGAGTTCTAACAAGTTCCCAACTACAAGGGAGCTTGGGCAAGTTCCTTGTCAGAGGAAACTTGGGCATGTCTTCCTCAATCAAGAGGAAGATATAGACACAAAATTCATGTCTTCACTTGGGAAGAAAGAATGGGAGGATTGGGTAATCATCTGGCATTCGATGCTCTTTGAGGATGTGTAGGGCATCTAAGGTAAGATTAGGCAAGAAGACCAATATTCTTTGAGGGTTTGGAACCCAAGACAAGAATAGTCCTAGAAGATCATACTCAGTGAACACCCAAGTGGGTATGTCCCTTGAGAGACAATGACTAAGGTGTCTATAAGCCATTGGTCTTGCCAACATTGTGCTCTCATCTCATGAGAGATAGCGCTGTTAGTCAAGGCCTTTCTATGAACAATGTTGGTTATTATGATGCTATAATAGATGGATTTCCAATCTGGTTTCTCTTATGTGAATTCTTCCAGATTGAAAAATAACCAAACACCTTGTAATGTTTTATGAATACCTCCATAGTTAAGAGGGAGTGTTGAAGAAAGCGTAACTAGGTTCGGTCTTCATAAATGTACTTTTGATATTTGTATTTATTAAAGATTTATTTATTTATTTATTCATCAATGAGTTTCTTTCTCATTTAAATAGGTCTAGCACATGATAAAGTGCTATAGGTAATTCAAAGAGTCAAAAGAAAGTTTGAAGACCCTTAAGGGAATGTTACACCATGTACATATATAAGATTCAAATAATATCCCTCTAAGCAAAGAAAATTCCTCTCCATGCAACGACATCATCAAAGCGAGAAAAAAAGCTGAAGGAAACTCAAGTTGGCCTAAATCAGTGAGCAAGCGAGTATAAGGAGCCTCGAGTGCAGCAAAGAAGGAGAAGACATCACCGAACGTTGGAGGATTGTTTCTAGGGTAAAGCACAATCACACATGCGAGGAAAGGAGGCTTCTCCGCGGTCATAACAACAACAACGTAACAGTCTCATACTTTTCATTGTTTAGGCTTGAAAATTAGGCCTATAAGGCCTCCCACTAGATCGAAGAAGAGACTCTCAATCAAAGAAGAAAGGAACCAAATACTTAAGGAAAATTCCCAAATGTGCGAGAATTTAGGGTTGCAGGACAATCATATCAAGTCTACAACTACACCTTGAAGAAGGAGCTCGGTTGGTTAAGTGGAAGGAAGGGATCATCACAAGTAAAGGGTCTCACTAAAGATAAAGGATAATTATCTCTTCTAGAGCAAGTGCAACAAGGACTATCAACAGTTGTAAGAAGAACGAAGTGTCGGGGAATGAAGTGTAGGAAGGAGGAAGGACTTGACTTGTGCTTGGAGGATATTCTTGTCAAGGGTCTAGGGTTTGAAATTGATCAATAAGAAGCTTCATTAAGAGAAACTTACAAGAGGGTTTTCCTCTCTAAGAGAGAGAGAGGTTTTTCCCTAACAGAGAGGCAACATCTTGTGTTCTTCTTGTTATGTTTTTGGTAGCAGTTTGATGAAGTAAACACACATGTATTAATAATAAGAAGAAGAAGATTAAGATAACAAGATAAATTGTAAAAGAGCTTCACCAATTGTTATCAAGTCTAGAAGAATCTTACTATACCCCATTGCCCTGGATTCTTCAACACCCTAGAGCAATGAAGTATCAGGATATTGAAAGATGGATGAAAGGATTGCTTCATAAAATTCCTTGTATGGAAAGGTTTGTTTTGACATATGAAAGTTGGTTACAAACTCTCTATCAAATAATGTTATTGAGCTTCTAGCGATAGAACCCCAAATTTCAACATTATATCTGGATATTAGGAAATACCCAAAAATGGCTAACACTAAAAAATATTGCAAAACCAAGTTATTTTGGACTTAGATTATCGAAAATATTTCTATCAAATGTATGCAACCTTTTTGTTAGTTGACGGGCTTCAGCATTGGGATAACTGAGAATCCTCTTTCATAACAAAAGTCTTGATATGATTTTATCCCAGTGGATAAACTTCAACGTGCAAATCCTATTCACATCAACAATTCCCATTATTTTATGATACCCAAATATCAGATCATTGGAGAATCACATAATATACAATTTTAATAACATTTCAATATGGCAAAATGCTAAGGGGCCTTAAACCCTCAAGTGCTACACCTAAGCACCTAGTGACTAGTTAACTACGATTCGGGATATCGAAAAATCTTTGAAAGTATATCTTGACTTAAAATGTTGATATGTTGATATGTCGAGGGACTTAAGCCTTTAGGTGCTGAAATTAGTAACCATATGACCAAGGCTTACTTGAGCTCAAAATACTAGAGAAATCATTGAAAATGTGCTTTAAAAAAAAAAAGATATAGCATAGAGATTTTTGGTCTCCCATTTTGACATAACTAGCTACCTCGTTTCCACTATTATCCTACCCTTTTATATCTACATGGTCATGAATTCCTATCATTATCAACATAAAAACCCCTCAATAACCATTAAGAGGTAATAATTTCTCATTTTATTAATTTCATAAGTCTTTAGTAGGTTTAAATTAGGTTTTGAAGATAATTTTACTAATGATGAAATGCCTAGTTCACTTCTAGTACTTTTAGGTGACTTCTAATACCTAGGTTCATTTATTGGCATACATGTAGCCATCCAAATGAGAAAATATTACATGGATATTGAATATCCATCTAGAAAAATGATGTGTTTTCTTTGGGTTTTGCCCAAACCCCTCTAGATGGACATAAAATCTAGTCAACTAATGGTTAGATATCCTTATGCACCGACCATTAAAAGAGATCATTCCTATGATAGAAAAAAATTATTCGTATGCATTCTCATGTAATAGGAATAGTGTATAGAGAGATATGGTCAATTTGTAGACTCATAAGTTTTTCTAGGTGGATATAACAGATCAGACAAAAAGCTTTGTTTCTCAATAACCTAGTTATTTTGATAGTTTTGTTTCCTAAAACAGGGGAACCGCATTTGTCCTTTTAATTAGTCTTTTCTAGATCTATTTCATAAAGAATAAAAGGAGCAGATAAAACAATAATAGGGTTGTTTTTGAATGTTGATTCTGGTTTGGGTAATCATATCTATATTCTCAGTTATAATGCGACATGTATTGTTAAAATTACTGTAATAGACTTTCTTCTTTGATGCAAGTTGGATTCTAATTCAAATGGTATCATTATGATATTTGTGGGAAACGAGGAAGATACTGAGAGGGGGGGATGAATCAATGTCTTACTTTTTTTAAAAATCATTTACCCAATCAATGACATGTAACAATATAGAAAATCATTGATCATGTAAAGTTTGAACATAAGACATTTACGTAGAAACCCATATGGGAGAAAACCATTTTTTTATTTATTATGATGTTATGCAACCACCAATGTAATATAACATTAATTTATGTAGGCACCAACTTACAAGATGCTCTGAACCCATTTCTTTGTAAGCACCAATTCCCACTATTTGTGGGCACCAACCTGCTGGAGGCATCAACTCACACTATTTTCATAAACCAACTTCATGGAGATACAAACCCCCTAATATTTATAGGCACCAACCTGAAGGAGACTCCAATCCCTTGATTTCTAGGCACCAACCTTCTCCAACCTCTCAAATCCTTTTTCATTCATTTTCAAACTCGGATCCATAGGCTCTTTAACTAGTATATTATTGAACCAATTGTTTAAATCTTAGATATCCTCACCTTCTTTGATTTAATTTAGATCTGAACTTCACCTCTACCCTAGATATGATCAAAACACTTAAATCTGCTCAACGTCTCTTCTCCTCATGATCATATTTGATATCAACACTCAAATCTGCTATAATCTGCTCTTCATCATTTTATGCAACAACATAGAATGAATTTCTTGATAGAGGAGGAATGACCTATTATAGAGTTTTATGAACCCAATGTTTCGGACTACCAAGTGAGTCCATCATCAAGGGATGCGTCAATAGATATTCAGAACATGTTAACGATATATCCAAGAGCTGTATTGCATAATATATATAATGGGTATGAAAAAGAATAATATAGGAATTTAGTCAGCCTAAATATCTGATTAGTTGTTAACATTTAGATTATATATATATATATATATATATATATATATATATATTTTTTATTTTTAGATATGATAAATGAATATTCGCAATTTAAATTGATTTTAAACTATAGGATTTACTTAATTAATACTTATAATTTTAATTGAATATATAAACTCTAGTTTTACTAAGTTTGATTTATTTTTAATTTGAGATTATTACAAACCCTTTTGATATGAATTTCTTAGATTAATAATAAGATATGAGTATTTGATTTTATTTCTAATAAATGAATAGTTGTTGAAATTTGATTAAATTAATAGGTTCTAATTAATTTTAATTAGTGTATTACAACCATTTGTTTAAATTTAAAATCCATATGTTACTTATAATATTAATAAATAGTAAATTAATGATTAGAGTTTATTTTATTTTACTGAAATGATTAAGTTATGTAATAAATTAGATTTGGTAAGTGATTTTACTCTAAGCAAATTTTTTATATTCAATTAGAATGATTTTTATTTGTTTATATATTTTTATTTTTTATATTTATTAAGGAGGATGGTAGATAATGTTGGTTTAATTTATTTGTTTGTTTGTTTTTTATTTTGTGAATGAGAGAGGAGGGATTAAATTATTATAAGGGATATGAATTAATTATTGATTTTTTTAAGATTTCGAATAAAGGTTTCCAGGTGTTGCTTAGTTTTAATCCATCGTCGCGGT
Organism: Pinus taeda; assembly: GCA_000404065.3. Lineage (NCBI taxonomy): Eukaryota > Viridiplantae > Streptophyta > Pinopsida > Pinales > Pinaceae > Pinus > Pinus taeda. Next base: position 43,114 of record APFE030092298.1, read on the forward strand.
TCAAGTTGTTCTTTCTTTTTTTTATTTCAATGGCTTCTTTGGTTTTCCTCTTAAGATAGTGGCTTTCTTTTCTAATAAGTTTGGTTTCTTCCATGCAAATGTAATGAGAGGAAGAGTGAACATGTTATGCTAAGGCAGATTTTGAGGTCCTCTCTCTTCTTAAGTTGGCAATGTGTTCTTTAATTCTGATGTTGAAAGACCTACCAGTTTCACCTATGTATTCCTTTCCACATGAGCAAGGCATAATATAAACACCTTTTTGAAGGTTAGGGTTTAAGGGATATTTAACATAGAATGAACTTCATATTTGCATTATTTTACCACACAAAAACATATTAGATCTCATAATCTTCATTCTAATCTATTATGGGATCTACTATCCAAATCATCCCTTTCCAATTTCTTTAGACCCTCCCAGTCCTCTATAGGCTCTCTCAACTCTCTACAAGCTTTCTGTGCCACTTTTCCACTTGACTACATTTCAGATTTGCAATTAAGTTCTTTTCAACTTAACTCCCATAGTTCTCATTGTTCTCTTCGAGTTACTTGTGCATTTTTGTGTCCATTACAACTTCAGCTATTCAATTTTCATGGGAACACCAACTACTTATGCCAAGTCGTTATTTCCTTTTATAGAAATTTCCAAACTAAATATTTAATTCATTCAACCTTATTCACCAAATTTTATGTCTAAAATATCTTTAATGCTCTAAAAAAATTTAGCACTCGAAAGCACAATTTCTAATCTTGTAACCCTTTATGGTTAGCTTTTAGGTGCACATGATCATGGGCCCTAGCCACAAGATTAAGCCTAAAGGGATCTTAGGCTTAGACCATTGCAGACCATTGATTGGTTAAACCACGTAAACTTTCTAGAGTGCACCAAATGTTTTGATTTCAATCAACAACTAAAATGTCACTACATCCCCTTATCTATTTAACAATTAACAACGTGATGGGTCTGTGATTTGTCACATATATAATTAAATGACCTCCACCTTTTTTTGGTTGTGTTAACTAATGCTATGAGCTTGTCAAATCTAATGGAAAAGACGACACTTTGAGGCCCCCCTATTTATTCGATCTTTAAGCAAGGGAACGGGAGGGTTCGTAGTTTGTCACTTGCCATATACAACAACTAATGTTCTCAAGTCTCTACCTATCGGCCACTACCTACTACCCCATTTCCAACTACCACTCAGTTACTCATTGGAAAAATTTCCTAACATTTCAAAGCCCAGCAAAACCACTACATGAGATGAATCTCGAGGCTATGCCACTTTACCTACCATGTCATTACCACATCATAATCCATGTCAACTATTTGTCACATTTCATGCCATGTTGCTGCCATATGTCATGAAAAAATAGGCCACCTAGTAACCCAAAAAGGAAAAATGCCTCTGCCATGTGTCACTACTTTTGTGTGCCATGTCATACGTATATCACTTTGAGATGTAATGGAGTCCCCTTTTTCATCATGTCTTACCTATTTCACCTCTATGAGGCCTAGATGCTAGGGTGGCCTCGAGGATTAGATAAATCTGATAGTTATAGCTGTGTGAATAGTGAATACACCCCTAGAGGCCTAAATGTCTAGATGCCTTAGGGCATCCTCGATGAGTCTGGATGTCTAAATAGATTCAAATGATTACATATTTGGTTTTTTCTGCCACATAAACTATCCACACCTTAGATGTTTTGGATGCCTAGATGAGTTTAGTTTCCCTCGATGTCTGGATGAATCTAGAATACATTTCTTTTTGCCAAACACCAACTAGCTATACCCTTGATGACTCAAATTCCTGAAGCCAAACACCAACTGGCTGCACCTCGAATGACCTAGATGACTTGGATTCTCGATGCCAAACAACGACTGGTCGAACCTAGATGACTCAGATGCTTGATGCCAAAATCCAACTGGATGCACCCCAAATGACCTAGATGTTGGGATTTTTTGAAACCATTTCTTCTTGCTAACATTGCCTTTATTTCAAAAGGATTTTTCTCCTCATTATTTAGGATTTTGAATAAGTTTCATATACAACTGGAAATCTCTTTCAGAGGGCTATCCGACAAAGTACTTTTCATGTACTTGTGGAGTTGTGACCTATAGAAAAAAATTCCTTCAAAGATAATCTACTAGGTTATTCATCAAATAATCAACAAAGACAACACACATCAATAACAAACTCAACAAGTTGCCTCTTAACTTTTCATCACTTGACATCAATGACTATACTTAACATTAATGACACCAACTACCAACTTACTCAAAAATATTTATGTTGTGACTAAAATTCGTTAGCATGCCTTCCATTTGGGAAGGGCCCCTCACCTGGAATGCGTAGCTATCTGAGTTAGTTTAATTCATAATTTTAGTTAGGATTTTTATTATAGCGTTTGTGTTATTTTATGGTAGAAATTATATCATTTTATCATATATGCTATGATATTTCATATGCATATGTGTTTTTTATAATGTTTTATGAAAGATAAGTTGTGTGCACACAAATATTAGCAGCATTGATGTTCATTCCTTCTAGGCTTGAAATCAATCATTCATTGTATTGGCTCTACATTATGTGATATATTGATCTTTTATTTGGTCCAATTCATTATGGTTCATTATGAAATTGAAATGAAGGTAATTAACCTTTTATATTGAATCAATGGTTACAATGACGCTATTAGAGAAGGATTAAGTTTTGAGACTTTAGAAGGTCAGGTCAAACAAGATTGGAATCACTTTTTCTCATAGTTAGAACACTCTCATTCTAATGCTTTGTTTTAGCAATATTTTATTATGCTATTGTTGATGTTCTACTTCATATTTACAATACTAGATCTCATGTGATTAGAAACAATCACTAGAATCCTTTTATTCTCAAATCCAACTATTTTTTTGATAGCAAGAATACTGAACCATAGAGTGAAATATTGCATCCTAAACTTTACAAGGAGATTTAAAGCAAGGGACTAGGAACAAGTTTTCAGAATAGATAGGAAGCTTGTAAACTATCATTCATGAAGCCTTTAAACTATTATGTTGAATTTAGCATTAGCTTTGTGTATGTGTCAAATATATTTCTTCAAATAGATCATAAAGTGATTTCTTTGCTTGATTAGTAAGAAGGATAATTGATACTTCATGTTGTTTCCTACACATATTGTGCCTACAATTCACAAGTTTATGAACCAATTGACAAGTAAAGGGTTTATTCATGACAAGTAAATAACTCAACATTTTTGGTGACATTGTTGGGGAGTTGTTTAAAGGTAAATAGTAAAATTTTAATTTCTTTTGTTAAAATTTTTATTATTGTATTTCTAATCACCTTTCAGCTTGGTGGTGGGCTCCAGTATTGGAGCAATAATGCTGCAACTCCTGGGACTCCCTTCTTTACTTTTATCAACCCGGTTGTTCATAACAAACTTGGAAGCGACGGTGTTGTATGCACAAGTACTAGCTCTTGTCGCAGCTGTCACTTGGTCAGCTGGCACAAGTCCGCTAGGGCTTTAGCCAACTTCTATAAGCTCTTAGATGAAGCTTGTAAATGATGGATGAAAGCTAACTCAAAGGGGAGCTAATCTACTTACAGAAAGAAACTGAAAGCAAAAGAGGAATGCAAACCCTAGCAAACCCTAATTCTACCAACTAGTTCTATTGATGCAATAATGAGAATACATACTGCTGAATGAGATGCCATTGACTTCAAAAAGGGAAAATGCACATGTCTTAGTCTAATTTTGTTCTAGAAAGTATCTTTTTGTATTTTCTTGCTTAAGTGTCGATTTTCACATGCATATACTTGAACTGTGCTTCACTGTGCAGGAGTGGACCAAGGAAGAGGAATGCTTGGAAGTAGTTGAAGAGGCTCAGAGAGGGTGTAAGGGGTCCCTAAAACTCTTCCCAAGAGTCTCACAAGGTTTGGCTATCAGAAAACCTCACTTGTGAGCTTCTACAGGAAGTTTGCAGGGGTTCTACAGGAAACTTCAGAATTTCTACAGGAAACTTGGAAGTCGGTTTTTAGGAGGTGGATGAGTGAGGGAAGGTGCATGGATGAATCTAGAGGTAGGATGGGGATCTAATCATGGCCTAAGGACTGGTGGGAGGTTTGGTGGAAGGTTGACTTGGCTCGAAGATGACTAAGGCAATGATGAGCAAGAAGGTAAGGTTTCGTAGACACAAAGGATAGATGGGAAAAAGGGCAGCTTAGCTTTGAGACAAAACAGGATGCTTAGATGATGCTTTGGGAGGATGGATGAAGGAGGAGGATACCCTTCACGGTGGGCCTTGATCAATTCTACAAAAACCTGCAAATGATCAAATCCTAAACTAATCTATTCTATCCATCAATCAACATAAATGAGCAGCAACTTTACTTGGGAAGAAAACCTTGTACACCATCTATGTAAGGAAACATTTCAGATGTCCAAACCCATGACTAATCTCTGTAGCTAAAACAAGCTCACTAAAAGATTTCATAAGCAGCAAACTAGTGTTTTTATGAGGCAGCATTGTTTCCTCAATTCCAGCCCCAAATCCAATAAGGTTGAGGTGAAACCAGGAGTGTAGTTGTCTCTTTTTCTTGGAGATCTTGCTGTTATTATTCTACCAAAACATCTAAACCAAAACCATTCATAAACAGTGATCTATCCCAACATCATAACAAAATCTACTTAACAACAAGGTGTTCAAATGCATAAAAGAGAAAAACAGTGACACGTAAAGAAACACAATGATACAGAAAGGAGTCCTAGGCTCTCAAGTTGGGCCCAAACCTGAGAGCTTTGGCTCCTATGAAAAAACTCAGACTTGTTAGGAAACCAAACTACTTCTCATTATTCAAAAAGAGTCATAACAGTTTTGCCAAAAATGTCTACAAAAGAATGAAATAGAGTTGTTGTAGCACTGGAGTACAAAGTACACAATAGGTTCAAAAGTCTTTTTACGAAGGTTGAGGCCTCAACATTTATAGATAATGAGGGACGTCGCTGGCCTCCTCAATCTGTGGAACTCGGCTGTCAAACTGTGAGTCAAACATCCCCTTTCTAAATGATGATTGGCTGCCTTCTAGATTCGGCTCGGTGGTCTTTGGAGCTCGGAGTTGAAGGTGAGAATCCCGAGGAAGGGTCACTGAATGCTGTAGACATCCCTCCTTCAAGTCCTAATTTTAGGCTTGGCTGCCTTATAGCTCATGATTGCTTTGACTTTGCTCCAATACGTCAAAAAACCTGAAATAGACACATGTTAACCACCTAGGAAAAGTAACTTCCCTTATTCGTACCAAAGACACAAACATACTAGAAATAATGCATAAACTATAGAAAATGATGGATTTGAACAAGGGCTGAACAATGAAAATGAGCCCAAATGAGCCCAAATTGTTACCAATTTTGGGGCTCATCATCACCCCCCTGCTAAAAGGGTTGCTCATCCCTGAGCAACTAGTCCAGCTCCTCATCTTTCATCGCTTTGATGGCCACTCTCACATCCCAGGCTTCTGAAGTAGTGTCCTCAACACTGTCATGAAATCCAGCCTTCCTCTCCACTTCTTCCCACTGCTTATGCTCCTCCTCCTCTGATCCTCCCTCTAATAATCCCAACAGCAAGGGTGGACTTAGCTTGAGGCCTATCCAACTGGCTTGGAGGTTCTGCATAAACTTCTTGTAGAGGGGTACCCATGCCAGGGCCTCCCTCATCCGAGTTGGAGTGTGATATTCTCGAATGTTGAGGCTGTGGGACAATGTTTTCCACCTACGAGTGCAATCATGAACACAATTGTCCCCAAGTAACCTCTTCATATCCTTGAAGTGTGCTATGGCCTGGGCCTGACGATCCATGTAATCTAGTAATCCCTGGGAATTGGTTGCTAGGTGCTGGTGAGCGGATATCAGTGCTGTGGGGTCCCCTGGCTCTGCTCTGATCAGCAGTGGTTCATGTAACTCCCGGTCCATGATACTCCTGAACTCAGCTTCTCTCTTCTCTTCATGGTTTAACCATGAGGTTATTGCCATCAGCTGCATGTCCCCTACTGCTGTGTTGGGGTTCCACGAGGTGATGTTTGGAAGGGCCAAGTTATGGAGGTAAAAATCTGAGAGCTTGGCCTTATCTTCCGAGGAACTGGTGTTACATAAATCTGTGAATTGCTGGGGATTCTGGATATGAGAGATACTCCTCTACACCAATGTATTAATTTGGAACTGCAGCCACTGGTCCCGGAGGTACAAGCCATAAGATTTAGTCGGCTACCTACATTGGAGTGCTTCCATTGCCCAACTGGCCATGCAGGCCAGTTGTGCCTCCTTTTCTTGAACCTGTTGCCTTAGTGATTGTATCTCAATATTTGCCTGCAGTTCCCTTTCCTGTAGCTGCTGGTTGAATTCCTCAAGATCAACTTGCATCTCCTTGAGGCTTTGCTGAGGGATCCTTGGCTGCAATGCCCTTTTCTTTCCCTTGTTCCTGCAGCTGGAGCTGCTGCTTGAGCAACTCATTTTCTTCTCTAAATTTGGCTTGCTGGGAGCTTTCCACATGCCTTACTCTTGCCAGCTCCCTTTGTGCTTCCTTGATCCTTTCCTCTAGAGGCCCAATATCCGCTACTCCCTTAGATTTAGCTATCCTCATCCACGTGTGGGTTCGGACCCATTCTTCTTCTAGTGCTAAAAACAGTGGCACTGTAAAATTTTGGGGAATAATTCTGCATGCTTCCAAAAAGTTATAATAAGAGCCCAAGTTGGGTTGTGGGCTTGGCTTCACAATAACATCAGGTTTCTCCTCCTTTGGTGGTGACTTGGCTGCTCCCTCTTCCTCTGGTGGTGACTCAACTGCCTTCTCCTCCATCTGCTCAGTTTCCTTGAGCCTAGCCAGAGTTTCCTGTAGAATGGCCTCAGCATCCTGTAGAGAGGCTTGTGAGCTCACTTTTTCCACTCTGTCTTTCCATGAAGATGTTTTCGGGCTTCCCCTCTCATAAGTGATGGAGGCTTTGGAGGAGGACTTATCCCTTGGCATGGTAGGAGTATCCACAATAATGATAGGTTCTTTGGATGGAGGTTGGGGTCTGCCAGTCTTAATTCTCACACTCCTTCTTTCTTTGAAATACAAAGGAGTCTCCCTTTTTCATTTTTCTTTTGGCTTGGGAGGAGTACTTAGGGCGGCCAGCACAACTGCTGCCTCCCTAGCTAGGATTTCAGCTGATTTCTCCTGCTGTTGTTCTCCTTTCGGACTTCCTGTAGAAAGTCCTATAGTGGTTGCTTTCTGACTTCCTGTAGAAGTCGTTTTCAATTTTCCTGTAGAAGGACCTTGCTGTTTCCCTGAAGGAATTCTCTGCTCCCTCCTTGTAGGACCACTCTGTTGCTTCCCTGTCGGAGCACTTTGTTGCTTCCCTGTAGGAGCATTTTGTTGCTTTCCTGTAGGGGTACTTTGTTGCTTTCCTGTAGGGGTACCCTATTGTTTTCCTGTAGGGGTACCCTGTTGTTTTCCTGTAGGAATCGAGGGCACAATTTTAGCCTGCTTGGCTGTGGGAACTTTTTCTTTCATCCTGGTCGAGGTAGCCTTAGGGATGCCCTTACTGTCCTGGACTTTCTCAGTCCGCTCTGCCCTGCTCTGTAGTCGTTTTTCTCTGGGCGTTGGGGCAATCCCATCATCCCCTATTTTGGTAGCTTGCTTTACTGGTGTTTCTTTTTTCTCCTTCTTGGGATCTTTGCCCTTGGTGTTCTGTCTTTTGGTCTTCTTCTCGGCCTGAGTAGGCTCCTTCTCTTCACTGCTAGAGGAAGTAAGCTCCTCAACTAAAACTCGGATGTCATCATCCTTTGTCATATTCCGGAAAATCTCCCATGAGAGAGGGACAGTGAAAGTGTGGAGTGCATCTTCCACGAGGAGCTTTATAAGCCCATGATGTGCTAGATGGTCCGGTGTCCCTTCTATGAGCTTGGTGGCACATTCAGTCATGGACTGCAAAAGGAAGTATGGAATGCTCAATTTCTACTCCGAGGGGAGGTCCATGTGGTGCCTGAGTTCTGTGAGCAGCCGAAAGTGATAACCATATATGATACTAAACCGCCCCTCGCAAGTGATATACTTCATAATTTGGGGGCTGACTTCACTCCAGAGCGGCTATAGGCTAGTCCTCCTCACTCCATTTTTATCCTCTGAGAATTGTTCTTCAGGCAAGAAGAATTCTTCTTTAGCCTTCTTACCCAGCTTCCTTTCCTCCTTATCCCGCGGGATTCCCACTGGAAGATCAGTCACCCTGCTGATGAGCTGCGGTGTGAGTCTAAGGGATAATCCCCTGAAATTGACAATGGACAATGTTTTTGACTTCGGCTCCAGGGACCGAAGGAATTCTTCTATAATTTCATCGTCGTGCCGCTGGAGCTTGTCACAAAATGACATCCACTGTGCACGAGAGAATAGTTCTACCACCTCAGGGGTCTCCCGTAACTTCTTTGAGTCTGATGGTTCTTTCCGAATGAACCCACCCGGCATGATCAAATTCTGTGTTTGTGCTCTCAGACTGAGAATTCTGAGCGAATTCTTTCCTTAGAGCGGAAAAAAAAAGATACCTTTGGTCGATTGCCCTGCTGAATTTGCCTGCTCAGATGTACAGAGGAAGGATTTCGAGAATTTCCACTCGAAGCGCAGAGCTATGTCTCCGTTATACACGCAGTGGCATAAAAAATTACAGTTTTGACAGTGTTTCGATAGGGTATCACCCTCTACAGGAAGGAATTTTCATTTATGTGTGAAGAAAGTTGCTCATGCAGATGACTACGACGATTCTAGCAGCGACGCATATATCAAACCAGACAGAATTTCACTTGAATTTTCCTACCCCTTTCCTACGTCGATTGTACCACCTTTGAAAAGAAATTTTCTTTGCATGGGGAGGTTAAATTCTGCCTACCTTTGAAATTCGCCACCTCGACGTGAATAGTCTGCGCTGTTGTGGATGCCGTGTTTCTTGTAGTGCAGTTTCCTGTAGGAGTTCGTTCTTGGCTTCCAGAGGAGTTTACGGCAGTGCAGGACCAGTCTGAGCGGCAGAAGGACGATTGAATCGGGCAGAAGACTTTGGGTTAATCGCTTGCAGAGGAAGAGGGCGCACATTCAGCTGGGAAACAGTTGTTTTATAAATGATTGCAGTTCATCATAAAAAAAATCCACCGGCCGATTTCGAATTGCTGCGAAATCCATGGCGCGAGGTTGGGCTGCCCCTGATTGTCTGTTGGCCGATGTCATCATAATCATATCCCAGCGTGCCCCTGACCGCCAAATTCTCCCCACTGGAGTGACCACCGCCAATCTTGTCATACCTCTGCTTCTTCCCGACTGGACATTTCCCATGTGTCGATTGTTCATCCTTCCTGCACAATCGATCCAGTTTGGATCCTACGAGGCCGCTTGATGGGCTGTGGTGGCCAGTTGAGCGGCAACCAGCCTTGTTCAATCCGCCCATTTTCAAAGTTGTGCACATTTAGAGTATAGTTTATGCTATGGGACGAAATAAGGTTAGTTACTTACCTGTGCGGCCGTGGATGTGATTTCTTCCAGGGTTCAAGATGATGGATGTCAGTCTGCATGCTGCTGCTCTGTGGTTAGGTGTTGGAGCTTCTCCGTATTGGCTACTGCTGGCTGGGAGTCTTGGAGACCCGTTCCTCTGGTGGCGAACATGGCATGCACCGATCCTCTGAACTGCTGGTGTCATCGTGGCAGGTACTCCAGCTGGATTAGCTGCTACAGGATTCTTGTAGGAAATCCTGTAGTTGTTTCTCTCCCTGGGGTGCATGCTGACATAATTAGACTTTTATTGAACAGGCGAAAGGTCTTGAGGTCGCCTAACAGGTGAGCGTTCGAGCCTCAGGATACTTTGTTTCTGAAATTGAAAAGAAATACAATTTTCCTTATTTGAAAAACAGAGCTTTCTTTGCATGTGCAGGTATGCTTGCTCAGATTGGAGTTGTGGTGGTGAAAAGAGGTGGAGCGAGTGGGGAATGATAGAGAAGGGTGGTTGCATGCCCCCTTAGTCGACTTAACGCTCCAAATTTCTCCTTGTAGTTGATTCTAGCCCACTCAAACGTTCTACAAGAAGTTTCCATAGAAATACCGAACTTCCTGTAGAAAGTCCTGTAGCTTCCTGTAGAAGGCCAAACCACGATCCGATTGCACCCAAACTTTGCAAAACTGAGTGTTCATGGTGGATGTGCATGAGAGGCTGTCTGGTAGCTTGATAGGAACCCATGTCTATGAGTTAACAGTCCTCCTTTGGTGCGCTGTATACATGCAAAAATTTCAAAGATCAACTGTTTTTTTCTTCTTCTTTTTTTTTTGTTTTTTTTTTTTTTAAGAGACAGCAGGGGTGCTTCAATGAGGTTTTCACCCCTACCGTCTACTCCGGGCGTCTTGAAAAGGTTTTCACCCCAGGATCTTTTATTTCCAATCTCCTTTTTTTTTTTTTAGAAAGACAGTAGGAGTGCCTCAATGAGGTTTTCACTCTTACTACCTGCCTTGGGCGCCTCAGAAAGGTTTTCACCCAAGGATCCTTTTCTTTTCTTCTTCTTCTTCTTCTTCTTCTTTCTTTTTTTTCTTTTTTCTTTTTTCTTCTTTTTTCTTTCTTTCTTTCTTCTTCTTCTTCTTCTTTCTTTCTTTCTTT
>APFE030092298.1:54616-94754 GCA_000404065.3 Pinus taeda
CCCTTACACAACGTCTTAAGATCTGATCAGGGCCAAGTTTGAACAAGTTGCCCCCGATCCAAGTAAATGAGGCACTTTTTCTCACGATTCTGCTCTTCTCCTTCGAGGATAGATGTAGAGGGAACTGTGCTGAGACCAGATAGTTTGCTATATCAGCAAACCACAGGGAGAGTACGGAGATGGTAAACAAATGCTCATCTGGAATCTGGTCATCCACGGTTCCTTCTTCACCTGCAGGCAAATCCAGTCTAGACAAGAAGTCAGCAACAACATTTTCTCTACCTGGTTTATCAATAATGGTCAAATCAAACTGCTACAATAAAAGTAACCATCTAATAATACGAGCATTCACATCGGGCTTATTCATTAAATATTGGATTGCAGCATGGTCAGTATATACAAATGTTTGATAGCCAGTGATATAGTGTCGAAACTTGTTCAGGGCATGGACCACAGCCAGGAACTCTTTCTCGGTTACCGTGTAATTCATTTCTGCCTTGGATAGGTTTTTACTGACAAAGTATATAGCATATGGGAGTTTCTCTTCAAGTTGTCCTAGGGCTGCCCCTACGGCTTTGTTCGAGGCATCCGTGTGGATGTGGAAAGGTAGGGCCCAGTTTGGGCCTCTCAGAATGGGAGCAGACACCAACTTATCCTTTAATTCATTCAAAGCCTTTTGGCAGTCATCCGACCATTTGAACTCAACATATTTTGCTAAGAGACCAAACAATGGCGAGGCCATCTTACTAAAGTCTTTAATGAATCTACGGTAATATCCTGCTAAGCCTAAGAAACTCTGGACATCTCTCACCTTCTGAGGAGGTGAGACCCTTTTGATGATAGCAACTTTATTGGGATCCACCTGTAACCCTTGGCGAGAGATGGTATGGCCTAACACGGTCCCTTCAGTCGACAGGAACTCACATTTCTCTGGACTAAGGGACAGATTCATCTCGATGCACTTACTCAAGACTTTTCCGAGGTTGGATAAGGCTTCCTGGAAGCTAGACCCGTAAGGTGTAAAGTCATCCATATAGATTTCTACCGAATCATGGACCAACTCTGCAAAGATGCTTAACACAGCCCTCTGGAACGTGGCAGGGGCATTACATAGCCCGAAGGGAAGAACACGGTAAGCAAAGGTACCCCATGGACAAGTGAAAGTGGTCTTATCCTGGTCTTCCGGGCTAATTTGAATCTGGTTGTACCCACTGAACCCATCTAGGAAGGAGAAAAATATCTTTCCTGCCAGACCATCCAACACTTGATCTATGAAAGGTAAAGGGAAGTGGTCTTTCTTGGTGGCTTTGTTCAACTCCCTGTAGTCCACACAGATTCTCCATTTCCCATTTTTCTTGGGCACCAACACTAGAGGGGAAACCCATTCGCTATCCGAGATGGGGTAGATGAATCTTGCATCCAACAGTTTTTGCACCTCTTCTTTAACAATGTCCTTAAGGGCTGGGTTCATCCTCCTCTGGGGTTGCCTAACTGGTTTACAATCCTCCTTGATGTAAATATGATGAGTGCAGACTGAGGGATGGATTCCCTTCATCTCCTTGTAGCTCCAAGCAAAGGCCCCCAAATGGCGGGTCAAGAGACTACATAGATCCTTTTCCTGAGAGGGAGAGAGAGAGGAGCTTATATTCAAGGTTTTCTCAGGGCCAAACTCCACATTTTTAACTTTGGTTTGGTCGGATTAGTGGCACTTAGGTCTACTAAGGCATTGGCCTAGGTGTCTTCCACCAATTCTTCCAAGGATAGCTCACTAGGGAGAGGATTTTGGATTAAATTTTCAATCAAATCATCCTCGGTTGGAGGACCTCCCTTGGTGGCCTCTACTGTGCATAGTGGTGCAGAGTAGACCTCATCCTCTTCTCCTTCTTACAACCAGAGGGGTAAGTCATGTTCTATCGAAGGTGGGCAGGAGGTTATAGGACCAGCTGCTTGGACATAGGCCCATTTTTTATGGTCATGCTTCCCGCTCGACAGCTGATATAAGCATCTGCAGTGGCCAGCCAAGGCCCTCCCAAAATGAGAGGATAACCTGTGAGTTTTGCCTTAGGCTGGAGGACCAAAAAGTCCGCAGGGTATTCCCATGAGTCTACAAAGACCAAGACATCCTCCACAATCCCTTCGGGAGTCATGGTGGAGCGATCTGCCAATTGCAGCACTGTCGAAGTCTTTCTTAGGGCACTCTGAAGATTGATCTTAAGCATGGTGTCCCTGGTCATCACATTGATGGCAGCCCCTAAATCAATCAGAGTGTGGGGTATGATGGTGCCATTGATGTGGACGTCAACTACAAGGCTCCCAGGGTCCAAATACTTTGGACAGATTACTTGCCCCAACATGAGGTCGAACAGTTGTCCTATGACATTGATAGTCGAGGCATCTTTCTTTCGCCTGCCTGGGTGCCTGAAACACTTCTCTTTAATCAATTTGCTGTAAATTGGTACATCTTTGATGGCCTGGAGAAGTGGAATTTTCACACACAACTGCTTAAGTTCTCCCAGAAGCTCGTCCTCCTCTGGGTTGGGCTGTGTGGTCACTATGAGTCACTCAGGAAAGGGTGGAATGGCTTGGGGTTCACTTTCCTGTTTCTCTTCCTCCTCCTCTAAGGGAGGAGGTTGGTGCTCTGGAAGGACTTTCCCAGATCACAGGTTGATCTCCAGGATCTCCACAGCATAGGTAGGGCATGATGTCTCCCTAGTATATACCTGTTGGGCCTGTCTGTTGTTGGGGTTCGGGTTCAGTTGAGCAGGCATCTGGGGTTGTCTTGGAGGAGCAGGAGGTAATGGTTGGGATTGAGTTGGTGGTGGAGGCAGAATGGCGGGAAGAGTGTTGTATTGGGGCCTCCACCCCGGTTGAGGTGCATTCCACTGAGGTTGTGGCTGGGCATGAGAGTGAAACAAGTGAGAGGGAGGTTGAGTTTGGTATGGAGATGGATAAGACCATGGAGGAGGTGCGGACCAGGAAGGATGAGCAGGGGGACCCCAAGAAGGCATATGGGAAGGTTGGTTGGGGTGGTAGTAAGCTTGGGATAACCCTTGCATTCCCTGCTGATAAGGTCTGGGTCCATGAGGCCTCCTTTGATTGAGGAAGTAGAGAGGTTCAGTAGCCACCTCGGTCCCTAGGTACATGGCTTTAAATCTAGGCAAGGTAGGGCATTGGTTGGTGGGATGGTCTTCCTCACACACGAAACAGACCTCTACTGAGTGTAATGGGCACTCATTCTTGGGGTGTTTCCTTGTGCATCTAGGACAAAAAATGGCCAAGGCCCTCTCAACCTCTTCCTTCTTTTGCTGAATTCGGAAGGTATCAAGTTGCATGGCAATGGTCTATCTCATTTCGCTCTTAAGATCTTCCATCTGGTTAGCAAACTCATGCTTGGAGATAGAGGTGTTAGCTGAGAGATGAATCCCCCTACCTTTCTTCCGGGCTGCCCTAGAATGGTTTCTAAACACGGTATTTATGTCCTCATAAGGTAGTTGGTAGATATCTCCTCCAGCTAGCAGGTTAAGGGTGTCCAAAAGGTCTTCAGGGACTCCTCGGAGCAGAACCAACTTCAGAGATTCCGAGTCAAGTGTGCACCTGGCTCGTTTGTAACTGAGTTGGAACCTTTCCTCATAGTCTTCCAAAGATTTGTCACTGCCCATGGTCATCCGAAAGATTTCCCCCTTAGTTTCCTTGGACCTACAGTAGTCTCTGTACTTGGTGTTGAAGGCTTGTTGCATTTGAGCCCAAGTGGTGATACTGTTTCCAGGTAACCCCATGAACCAGCGTAATGCTGCATCCTTGAGGGTAGAGGGAAAGATTTTCAGCTTTTTCTCATCCTCAGCATAGTCATAAGTTCTACAAAGGACAACAAACTCAAAGAAGAAGGTATCAGGGTCCTTTGAAGTCAGACTATGGAAATGAGGTAGTACGGAGGGACTTATGTTTTTCATCTTCATGTCTCCATTGGTCTCTCGAATGGGAAAGGCACCCTCTATTCTCTCATCTTCTCTTCTCCCATTTCGGTTTTCAGCCATGGCTGCAGACGTAATGGTTTCTAACTCTTCTTCCGCTATAGGATCTTCGCATATCTCAGGAGGTTCACCTATAGGTTCTTCTGGCTCACTGTCACCAGAGAAGAGAGAAAGTTGACTCAGTGATGTGGTGGGGGTGTTGGGTAAGAATTTGTCGGTCTTATCTCTGTTCCTACGAGGCATGAAATGGAAAGACTTTTTCTTGCTTTTTTATTTTTCTTTTGTACCTGCAAAACTAAAATAGGTTGAACTGTAGCTAACTATCTTACTGAAAGGAGAGTGCGGAATTGAAATGCTAATCTATGAAAGCAGAATTGAAACTCTAATCTATGCTTGCAGAATTGAAATTACGGAATTTGAAGGCTAATCTAGGAAAGCAAGAAATGTCTACTCTACTTTTGCAGGAATGAAATTGCAGAATGGAAATCAAATAAACTACTTAGCAGAAGTTTGTAGTGGAAAATAGAAGAATAGCAACAATCACCAATACTCTGACGCTTCCCCGGCAACGGCGCAAAAAAGATGGTGGGCTTCAGTATTGCAGCAATAATGCTGCAACTCCTGGGACTCCCTTCTTTACTTTTATCAACCCGGTTGTTCGTAACAAACTTGGAAGCGACGGTGCTGTATGCACAAGTACTAGCTCTTGTCGCAGCTGTCACTTGGTCAGCTGGCACAAGTCTGCTAGGGCTTTAGCCAACTTCTATAAGCTCTTAGAAGAAGCTTGTAAATGATGGATGAAAGCTAACTCAAAGGGGAGCTAATCTACTTGTGGAAAGAAACTGAAAGAAAAAGAGGAATGAAAACCCTAGCAAACCCTAATTCTACCAGCTAGTTCTATTGATGCAATAATGAGAATACAGACTGCTGAATGAGATGCCATTGACTTCAAAAAGGGAAAATGCACATGTCTTAGTCTACTTTTGTTCTATAAAGTATCTTTTTGTATTTTCTTGCTTAAGTGTTGATTTTCACATGCATATACTTGAACTGTGCTTCACTGTGCAGGAGTGGACCAAGGAAGAGGAATGCTTGGAAGTAGTTGAAGAGGCTCAGAGAGGGTCTAAGGGGTCCCTAACACTCTTCCCCAGAGTCTCACAAGGTTTGGCTATCAGAAAACCTCACTTGTGAGCTTCTAGAGGAAGTTTGCAGGGGTTCTACAGGAAACTTCAGAATTTCTACAGGAAACTTCAGAATTTCTACAGGAAACTTGGAAGTCGGTTTTTAGGAGGTGGATGAGTGAGGGAAGGTGCATGGATGGATCTAGAGGTAGGATAGGGGTCTAATCATGGCCTAAGGACTGGTGGGAGGTTTGGTGGAAGGCTGACTTGGCTCGAAGATGACTAAGGCAATGATGAGCAAGAAGGTAAGGTTTCGTAGACACAAAGGATAGATGGGAAAAAGGGCAGCTTAGCTTTGAGACAGAATATGAGGCTTAGATGATGCTTTGGGAGGATGGATGAAGGAGGAGGATACCCTGCATGGTGGGCCTTGATCAATTCTACAAAAACCTGCAAATGATCAAATCCTAAACTAATCTATTCTATCCATCAATCAACATAAATGAGCAACAACTTTACTTGGCAAGAAAACCTTGTACACCATCTATGTAAGGAAACATTTTAGATGTCCAAACCCATGACTAATATCTGCAGCTAAAAGAAGCTCACTAAAAGATTGCATAAACAGCAAACTAGTGTTTTTGTGAGGCAGCACTGTTTCCTCAATTCCAACCCCAAATCCAATAAGGTCGAGGTGAAACCAGGAGTGTAGTTGTCTCTTTTTCTTGGAGATCTTGTTGTTATTATTCTACCAAAACATCTAAACCAAAACCATTCATAAACAGTGATCTATCCCAGCATCATAACAAAATCTACTTAACAACAAGGTGTTCAAATGCATAAAAGAGAAAAACAGTGATACGTAAAGAAACACAATGATACAGAAAGGAGGTCCTAGGCTCTCAGGTTGGGCCCAACCCTAAGAGCTTTGGCTCCTATGAAAAAACTCAGACTTGTTAGGAAACCAAACTACTTCTCATTATTCAAAAAGAGTCATAATAGTTTTGCCAAAAATGGCTACAAACGAATGAAATAGAGCTGCTGCAGCACTGGAGTACAAAGTACACAATAGGTTCAAAAGTCTTTTTACGAAGGCTGAGGCCTCAACATTTATAGATAATGAGGTACCTAGCTGGCCTCCTCAATCTGTGGAACTCGGCTGTCAAACTGTGAGTCAAACAGCCCCTTTCTAAATGCTAATTGGCTGCCTTCTAGATTCGGCTCGGTGGTCTTTGGCGCTCGGAGCTGAAGGTGAGAATCCCGAGGAAGGGTCACTGAATGTTGTAGACATCCCTCCTTCAAGTCCTAATTTCAGGCTTGGCTGCCTTATATCTCATGATTGCTTCGACTTTGCTCCAATACGTCAAAAAACCTGAAATAGACACATGTTAACCACCTAGGAAAAGTAACTTCCCTTATTCATACCAAAGACACAAACATACTAGAAATAATGCATAAACTATAGAAAATGATGGATTTGAACAAGGGCTGAACAATGAAAATGAGGCCAAATGAGCCCAAATTGTTACCAATTTTGGGGCTCATCACTTGGCAAAGAAGAAAATGGTAAGATGAGGTAAGAACCTATGCATCCACTCTAGTGGGGTTACTCCAAACCCTATTTGTCATGTGTTTGACTAACGGTTAGGCATAGAGACAATAAAGGTAGGTTTGTAAAGTCAAAATTTGAAATTTTGGTTGATTGGTAGTAATACGAATCCCCTACTAATATGGTTGAAAGATATGTAGATAGTACTTAGAAGGAAGAAAGTTCAACACAAAATTTAACCTTTGATCTAGCTACACCACAATCAATCTATTGTAGATAAGTAACAAGAAGAACAAAAAGGACCTTAGAGCAAGGAAGCTAAAGATGAGCAAAATGAAGAACCAAATTAAAGGACCAATTTGGTACTAAATGAGGTTGTCTCCCCATTAGATAAATTTTGAGGTCTAAAATGCACCTCCTAAGGAATATTATAAAATAATAGTGGAAATAATAAAATAAATTTAGATTACCTCATCAAGTATTGGAGGGAAAAAAGAAAAAAACTACTTTTTCAAATTATCTCCCTACGATTTTACTCAAATTTCAATTGGGAACACTAATTGGGTGCAAAATTTAATTTTTCATTCAAGGAGTACCAATGTTGCATACTTTCAATGCACCCTACTACATGAAAAATGTAAAATACATGAAAATATGTGATTGCAATCACATTTTTTCATGTATTTCACATTTTGTGTGTAGTGGGGTCCATCAAAAGTCTGCAACATGGGTACTCGGATGAAAAATTAAATTCCACATTCAACGAGTGCTCTTTCTTGAAATTTAAGTAAAATTGTGGGATATAAGCTAAAAATACGTGTTGAGAAAATATTTATTTGTATTTTTATTTTTAGCTTTTTACGTTTTTACTCCAAAAATGGTGAATCATCCCCCATGGTTGACATAATCACATTGAAACCTGTTGGTTCTTATAAAGCAGAATTATGTTGTACATTTCTGTTTTGAGGTCCATTTTTTACATCAAAAATTCTCTAATGCCAAAATGTATTACTAACCTCTTCAAATATCTAAAAAAAATTGTTATATCACAATTAGAATATATTTTTGTAGAGGAAATAATAGAGATACACATTGAAGATAACTTCCTCATCCATTAAAATCCAATTGTTGAGCCACCTTCCTCATCAAGTTTGGCTAAATTCAGGTTGCTTGGTAATAAAGACAAGGAAGGAAGGAAAAAATAAGTTGGAGTAACAACCTTTGTGGTAGTTGACAAGTTTAACAAGATGTTTGTTCTAATGCTTTGTAAAATACCATCAAGAGTAACGAGGCAATGCACTTGTTCTTTGGACAAGTTTGGGTGCACTTTGGGATACCAAGGGGAATCATTTCAAATATGGACATATTATTTATTAGTTCATTTTGGACTACATTATGGCAAAATATGGACATGAAGTTGAAGGGGTCGACAACATTCCATCTACAGACAAATGGGAAAAGGGAGGTAGTCAATAGGACATTCGTGCAAATTTTGAAGAGTTACAATCATAAGAATCCAAAGAGTTCGGATGAATATATGATAGATATAAATAGCACTTATAATAAAGCAATCCACTCTTCTACTTGTAAGTCCCCATTTGATATTTGTTTTAGATATTTTCCACCTAGACCTTTGGATATTGCATATGGACAAAAAATAGGAGTGAGGGAGGATGTTACAAGGGATTCCTTAAGGGAATTTTTTTCTTGAGAAGATAAGACAAATCGATCTACAGGTACATGAGACATTGTAGACGTCATAAGGAAATACAAGGCTAGACATGATCAACATAGAACACATAATTCATTCAAGGTGGGAGACAAAGTATGTCTATAAATGAACAAACAAAGGCTATATGATCCTAGTAAGAAAATAAGTTCTTAGAAATATGGTCACTTTGAGATACCAGAAAAGTTTTGATACAACACCTATATACCCCTTTACATTCGCATCTACTTAGTTGTGGATGTAGAGAATTTTAAACTCTATGAACCTTTCATGGTAGATCAAGAAAAGGGGCATGCCCTTCCTTATCTAGAGAATTTGGCACTAGATGCTCAGGTAGAGTTGATAGAGAATAATTTTTTTTAGAAGAAGTCCATAAGTACAAGACATGGGAATCATGACCTTTGCTAAATTGGTGTGAAAGGACAACTTCCAAACAAGGCTAAAAGGAAGTCCTGGGAGAAGATAGAAGCAGAATTTCCTCACCTTATTTAGTAAAATATTTTCGGGACAAAAATCCTCCCAAAACGGGGAGATATGATCCAAATTGGATTATTATATTATTTTTCATCCATACTAATTCTTTCAAGAGTGGAACAATTAGAGGAATCAACTCGCAAGACCATTTTTACCAGTAGGTCCCAGTTTGGAAAATTAGAGTCTAAAATATTTTAGAATAAGTTTGAGACCTTAAGTGGAAATTTTTGGGGAAAAATATTTTCCACTTAAGCATTGTACCCCCTAGTGTTATTCTACATATGCCTTTCTAACAACGAAATAATTTCGTCAATCGAAGTATGTATGTAAAACTTATGCCACTCAAAAGTTGACCTTCCTGTTTTAACCACCATGATTTGAGAGGATGCCATATTAGCCCCCATTATTCATGGAAAAGGGAATAGCCACGTGATTGTGCTGAATATCGCACTAGAAAAGTTGATATTGTAATGCCATTTAAGAGTTGAAGGAGTCAAATTTAACCATAATAGGTTATTAGGCAATGTTATAATTGAGCCATTAGGAGGAAAATCGATTCCATTCTTTTCAATTGCATTTTGTTACATAGTTGAGCAAAGTAGTTGAGAGTGGATAAAGAGAGAGAAATCAGAGAGAGTTTGTGTATAGTATCAATCCATGGGCCATATATAGCCCTCCTTTGTACTTGAATCCATTTCCATTCAGAGAAAAGGAGAGAAAAACAACCTCACCTTCCAACCGATTTTTCTCCCAAAATGGTTTTCGAGATCAGATCTTGTGTTATTATGGTTGCGAGTGATTGTATTGCTGTCTATTCTCTTTTTTATACATTTTATATATTGAATTCATGAAAACGACAACTCAATAAATCTATATGTCTAAGGAAAATAACCCCCATAGTGTAGACTTTAGATTTTAAGTATAATAATTATTAGATCTATTGTGACAAACTGTCTAGTGGAATATCCATGACAATTTAGGATCAATAAAATACAAGTCATAAATAAGTTTTATGCACACTTATGAGCTTTCTCCAAACCATTAATTGTTTTTTCTCCTTGTAACTTTCTATTTATCAGATATTTAATGGGTAGCTATGGGTTTTGTATCTAGGAAACCCATGATTGACCATGTTTGTTCTAGAAGGAAGGTGTGATCATCCACGTTTTTACTAGGAATAAGAGAAACATTGATGTGCTTTATACAATCAAAATATTTTGCAAGCAAATTCACCATGGTTCTAGTGTATTTTAGCCTCATAAGATCTCATATCATCTTCACTTGGTCTATGATGGTGAATACAAATATAATAGGGAGGTTAATGCGTCTTTATTTGGAGGCCATTCTAACATGATTAAAGAAACATACCATCTGCAAAGACATTTGTTCTAGATATAAATATAATTCTAGCTTGAAGCTTTTACTAGGCATTTCCCTCTTTGCAACGAATTTAAACCAAAAAATCACAACCATGGTTTGTATTAACCATTGTTAATGCCCTATCAAGGCTAAAAGTTTCCATTTGTGGAGCTTATTATTTCCCTACCAATGATATTTCATAAACACAATTGTATTTTCATGGTGTTTTGTTGTTTCTTGAAAATGACAATTTTTAAATTCCATGCCTCAAGACCACTTCAATGTGGCAAGTAGTCAAGTTTTTTTTCCCATGCCTAATCTCATTCCCACTTCCCACTTAACATTTATTTTTCAAAGGTTTTCATTCCTTAACAAAATTTGGAAGATACTTCGACAAATATTGGGTTGCAATCCTCATTTTTCCATTTTCATTCATCCATAAACAAAAGGTCAAACTAAATTGGTTAATCACACTTTGGGACACATGCTTCATATTTCTACCACACTTAGAATAAACAATGAGATTCTTATTACATGTTCTTGAACATAATTATGATCATGTTTTCCATGTTCCATTCTCTCCTCAAGCTTTATTATGACTACTGTCATTTGGCCCCTTATGAGATCCTCATCACTCTTCCTCATGTTATCCGATCACCAACATAATGAGCAACATATGGCATCCTTTGTTTGTTTAGAAATTAGCTATCATTCATTCTCAAGTATTTAATTCACTTCAATCCCCCATTACTTGTTATAATTCCTTCTAGGATTACCATCAAGGCTCTATTCACTTTCAAATTGGTGACTAGGTACAATTTTTATATGGAAAATTAACATTTTAAGGGGTGTTATCATCACAAGCTCAAGCCTATTTTCTATTGTCCCCACATCATTCTTAAACATATTAATGACAATGCATATAATTGGAATTGTCCTTATCCATTAGACATCCATAATATTGTTAATATCAATCATCTCAATCTATATGAGCCACCTATTCTTGAAGAGGAAGTTCAATCTCCCACCTTGAGTATAATACTATAGATTTTCAATGGCCATTAGAGGTTGGATACACTAGTGGACCTACACATTTGTGAATCACTTGAGCAATAAATCAGTTCCTATATTATTGGGTGCCAAGGTAAATTTTCCACTCAGGTCACATCAATGCTCTAGGCCTTGCCCGAGGATATGTTTGAAAACACCTTTTGGCATCTTGTTGAAAAAATGAAATCAATTATAATGAAATAAAGAGGAACTAATATACCATATCTAGCATATTGCGATTAATTAATATTAATAGTTTAATGAAATTCACTGAATTTAACAGAGTGATGTGTGTCATTGAAGCTAAGAGGTGTTAGTCCAAGTAAAAATAGATAGGGGGATTATTATATAAGTCTAATTATCGTAAATAGTATTACCCACATAATAAGTATACCTAGTTGTATAGGTGCATATCACTATCAGAGAAAATCACTCTTCTTTCTTTCCCAACCAAACCATAGAGAGCCATTCTTTCTTGTCCACTTGGATTGTTTGAGGGAGGGCTCATCTTTCAATCACTCTTCTTTCTTTCCCAACCAAACCATAGAGAGCCACTCTTTCTTGTCCGCTTAGATTGTTTGAGGGAGGGCTCATCTTTCCTAGAGCGAGTCTTTCCACTGAGCTATAGTTAGACCATATATAAAATATAATCTTTCTTGGAATGAGTCTTTCCTTTAATCTTAAAACCATTTCCACTAAGCTAGAGTTAGACCATATATAAGATATAATCTTTCTTGAAATGAATCTTTTCTTTAGTATTAAAACCATTAGTTCCCTTATATGAAAAATCTATATATAATCCTTAATATCAGTATGCCTTATCCAAATACCTTATCCCATATGATTTTGATATGTGTAAATCTCAAATATCTAATAATATACTCTACATGTTATCATTAGATACACTTTAATTGACATGGACATTTCATGGAACTAACCTAAATCAAGGAAAGGGAATTGTTACCAAGGTATTTGATTCTATGTGTATAATCAAATAATAACCAATCTGATATGGTTTATAATGTGATATTTTATATAATTAATTCAGTTTTTATATATCTTATTTTTATATTATTTATAAATTCCTATATCAGATAAACCTAATGGTCACCCTTATCTTAGTGAGTGGGTATAATAGTCACCCTTATAATGCTATTATTAATATTTTTCTTTCTATTTATATTGAAATAGTAATTATTTTTTTATATTATTATTAAAAAACCTCTATACCATATACGCTTAATAGTCATTTGAATGGTATACGTGAAGTGGGCCAACCAGTTATTGGATTGCGTAACAGGGATGCCATCTGTACTTTTTTAGAAAGTTCTACAAACTCTTTCTACGCAGAATACATAGCTACACATATGGAAAACGCTGGATAACAAAAATAAATTAATCCACTGTCATGATTCTTTTTTTCCAACGACTAATACTTTGCAAATTTCGGTTTCTTTTTCATAAAACCATATTCAGAGCACCAGATTTATATGTGACACGAAACCAGACTTTGATTCATTTAAAACTTGTCACCAGCCGTCCTATTCGGAATTCCAAGCTTCAGTTCTTGGAAGGATGCAGCGACTTCAAACCTGGTGGCCGGCACTTCATTGTCGTATGCAAATACACTTTAACTTCCATGCACGATATTTCCAGTCACTCTCTACTATACAACGATATTAGGACCAAGTCGGTGTAATTTTTTTTGAAATTTTTTGATAGATTTTTTTCAATGTATTTTTTAAATCTAGCCCGAATTTATTGAAATCTCAAGTATTATGGGTAATTATTATACAATTCTAAAGCTTTAAAATTTTTGAAGGTGTTGAATCCATTTATACAATTAAAAAACCAATTTAAATAATACAAATCAAAATTTCACCTCGCCCCGATCGGTCTGATGAAGGGGGAGCGTACGAGCATGAGGACAACACAGGGGAGAGGACGGCCAGGACCTGCCATCAATTTGGATCAACCGGACGTGGTGGCGTCCTGCACGACTACGGGAATTTTGAGGAAGCAAAGTGGCAGGGGTATGGGGGGAGAGGTGGAAAAGAACGGTGGCAATAGTGGGATGGGACGTAGGGTAGATGGGAATGGATACATGAAGGTGGCAAGGTTACGAAGAGAGCTCAGATTGCAGCAAAGGAAGGAGGGGAACAGGGCAGCGCAAGTGACAGGATCTTCTGCAGTCGAGTTCAATTCCGGCGATGTTTCCTTGGGCTCACCTCCTGCGATTCACTCTGTTACGCATAGTATGTTGGAGGAGGGGGGGAAGCTGGGACACGCAGGGGAGGGGTTGTGTCTGGGCAAGTCTGAGCACTGTGTTGTGAGGCAGCGAGAGGAACAAAGCATAGGCATGCCCGGGGAATGTATCAGCAGGGCAAAGGGCTAGCCCTGGAAAACTAAGGTGGAAATCCATGAGAAAGACAAGATAGCAGAGGCCCTGACCTCCAATCTTAGTCCAGGGGAAGAGACCATCGTTTCTCCATAGTGACGGGGGAGGCTGGAGTGGGGAAGGAATGCTAAGAGACAAGGACATGCTGGCTTATGGGAAGATTGAAGTTCCTAGAAAGCTAAATTTTTCTGTTGACAATTGTAAGCAGGAGTCAGTGAAGGAAGAGATGGCACGCCTGGGTAGACGCTGGGGTCGTGGGGGCAGAGGGCGCGAAAACCAGCCGTTTAAAAGCGATCCTACAACTTCGACACCAACAGGTTAGAGAAGAGGCAGGAAATCCACCAAGACGACTGTCCATGAAGCAGCTCGCGCAAATAGAGAAGGGACGGACGCTGACATTCATCAGCTAATCCAGGAGATGGACGATAGCATCATGGAAGAAGATTTTGAGCTAGAGATGGAAGAATGGGGGGATATAGTCCCCGACCCAGGGCGCACCAGAGGCAGGATGATGCTATACAGATAAGCCCTACACATGTACTGGGTTATGAAGTGTTTACTAGCCATAGCCCTGGAGCAGGTGGCAGGGTAGATGGCAGAAATAGCACAAGGTATGCCCAATATCGAAAAGGACATGAAAAATCTGCAAATTATCTTAATTATGCAAGACAGTAAGCTGGATGAGATCCAACAACGTATGGTGAAGCTGTCTCCAGCGCTAGGCGACTCGGTGGCTGCACCGGTTATTGTGGAATCTGATAAAGATGATAGAAAAGAATAGTTTTTTTAGTTTCTAGTTTTGAGTTTTTAGTGGATAGCATTCTCTTTTCCTGTGTTTTTATGTTAGTTCAGAACCTGAATAGTGTTTCTAGATGTGAATTTCATTTAGCTTGGACTGAAAGACTAGTAAAGTTTTGTTATTGGATGACATATAACAGACTTAGGTGGCCAACAGATTTGGTTTCCCATTTAGGCAAGTTGAGGCCGCCAAATTTCTGTACATGGAACAACTTGTTTTATAAATAGAAAAAAAAAGACCATAACTTACAAAAAAAAAAATTCACCTCAATTTTTTCCACCAAATTCAAACAACAAAAAAATCCAAAACACTCACCCAAAACTAATAAAAATACTACCCTCCATCCTAATTTATATTATTCATTGATTTGACCATTATCTTTTAAATTAAACATTATTCCTTCCCTCATTCAAAGCCGCCCCGGCCCCAACTGGAAGAAAAGGTAAAAGTATTTTAAACATTATCTTTAACATTGGATTCAGTGTAGCCACACATACTTTACTAAAAGTGAAATAGATATTAAATCATAATGACAAATTAAATGACTTCCACACCACTTCATTTTGACATTATCGAGAAGGTTATGGCATTTTTGAGAAGCAGTTGTCTATAATGAGACTTTTTGAAAAGTCTTTCCGGCAGGTTTTTTCGGTCAAAATCCGGCAGCAATTTTTTGGAATCGCAAGTTTGATAGCTAGTTTTTGCACAATCAATGGGTCCCAGGGGTTTTTTAGGGTGCTGAATCCAAATATGTAGTTAAAAATGATTTTAACCGCTAAAAATTAAGATTTAACCTCAATTTCTTCCGCCAAATTCCGTCACCAGAATCTCCAAAAAATCGCATTATAGATAACTCATTTTTGAGAAAGTCTTATCATACAAAACATATTTCATCTAACAAAATTATCTCGAAGGGATTACACCATCTTCAAGAATGTCTTATTATACAAAATATATTTCATTTACAAAATATATCTCATTAAAATAAAATAAAATGTAATAGTGAATTGCATCAAGTTTTATTCCATCGTTAAGTGTGAAAATGTTCAATAATATCATGTTATAATAACATTTAATAAAATAAAATGCGACTAATAAAGTAGATTTTGATGTAAATGTTAAATAAAATATATTAATACAACTTAATAAAAATATATTACTAATACAATTATATCAAAAATATTAATACCATTATATCAACAAAAATATTAATACCATTATATCAAAAATATTAATATGGTATTGCAACAAGAAAAATGTCTTACTAATACACATTAATTTTGTGCAAAAAAGTTATGGGTTAATTTTATTTTATTTCGTAACTTTGGTAGGATTCTCTTATTTTCGGGTTCAGATGTCCATTATTGATCCTGCAGGGAAGGGTAGCACAAGATTCAAACTTAACATCTTTGGTTCGGTGAGACTTCATTCCACAGCCATGGCCACTTGAGCTACCCCAAGCAAACTCTTATGGGTTAACTTTAACTTAAGAAAAAAAAATGAATTATAAATGAATGTTATAAATAATGATGATGAATTTACCATGGAGGAACTTATTAGAATTGGAAGAATTTCCAATACCTAGGAAATTGGTGGGTGGGGAGCCAATCTAATTTTTTAAATTCATTAAAAGTAATGGACCATTTTAATAAATATTTTTTTCTTATATAATAATGAATGTTATAAATAATAATGAGGAACTTATCATGGAGAAACTTATTAGAATTGGAATAATTTCGAATCCCTAGGAAATTGGTGGGCCAAGAGCCACGTGGCACAAATCTAATTTTTTAAATTTATTAAAAGTAATGAACCATTTTCCTAGATAAAATTTTCTGATATGTAAATGAATGTTATAAATAATAATGAGGAACTTATCATGGAGGACCTTATTAGAATTGGAATAATTCCAAATCCCTAGGAAATCGTGGCAGGAATCTAATGTTTTAAATTGATTAAAAGTAATGGACCATTTTTCTAAATATAATTTGCTTATATATAAATGAATGTTATAGATAATAATGAGAAACTTATCATAGATGAACTTATTAGAATTAGAATATTCTCAAATCCCTAGGAAATTAGTGGGTGAGAGCCAATCTAATTTTTTAAAATTATTAAAAGTAATGGACCATTTTGCTAAATAAAATTTGCTTATATATAAATGAAGGTTATAAATAATAATGAGGAACTTATCATAGATGAACTTATTAGAATTGGATATCTCAAATCCCTGGGAAATTGGTGGATGGGAGCCAATGGCACGAATCTAATCTTTTAAATTTCTTAAAAGTAATGGACCATTTTGCTAAATAAAATTTTCTTATACATAATGAATGTTATAAATAATAATGAGGAACTTATCATGGAAGAACTTATTAGAATTGGAATCATCTCAAATCCCTAGGAAATTGGTGGGTGGGGAGCCACGAGTCTAATTTTTTTAATTTATTAAACATCAATGCAACCTAACAAACTCTTTAACACACTACAAACCATTGATAAGCATTAAGACTAAGCATATTCCCAATCAATCTAAGCTCTCAATTAAAAAAATAAAATAAAAAATCAACAGATCCTCATCTACCTTAAGTTGAAATAAGAAGCCTTTGAAAAATATAATATTAGCAATTGCCCCTAAATGTAATTTCACAAGGGAAATGACTAAAGTCATTGTGTGTTGATAATGAGATTAAATAAAGAGCATCTTCCATTGGAGTGACCTTCAGATTCCATGATCAATCCACATAAAGAAGGGGGTCTTTTTAAAAATTTTAGTTATCATCTTTTAAAAAATTAAATTAATTTGGGGTCATTTTCCTCAAGCCACTAATTCGTGCCACGTGGCTCCTCAGCCAGAAATTTCCTAGGGATTTGAGATTATTCCAATTCTAATAAGTTCCTCCATGATAAGTTCCTCATTATTATTTATAACATTAATATGCTAGCATCAAGAATAGATTTGTTGCATGAGCCTGTTTATCACGGCTAATGTAGTGGTGCATATGTATTTATTATTTCTTCGTAATTTAAATATGTAATATAATTGTAAAAAGTAAGGTTATCAAGTTTTTATTAATATAAAGATTTAAATGTGAAAATTTTCAAAATAATGTTAATTAAAAATGAATTTGATTAAGTGGAAACTTTTTATAAATAATTTAAAAATTGTATATATATTTTTTAAATGGAAATATTTAGTTTAAATGAAAGTGAGTTATTTAATTGATGTGGTCATTTTTCCATCAGTGGAATATTAACATTGTTAATAATTTTGTTATTATGTTTTACTTTGCTTTAATAATGAGTGCGTAAAAATTTTCCCCATTTTTAATTTCAAACCATAAGTAAACACTCCTCACTCTTGATTTGAAGGAGTTTATATGATATGCATTTATAGTTTGGAAAAATTTTACATTATTGAATTGTTTATTTTACATATATTTGTTTTGTATGTGGAATGAAGAAATTATAAATCTCAATTTCATATTAACAAAATATAAATATAAAGGAGAGAAATTTATTATATATATAATATATATATATATATATATATATATATATATATAATATATATATATATATATATATATATATATAACAATGGTTGAGAATATGTGCTTTCTTTTGGTAAATGTTATAGGTTCAAATTCAAAGGGGACTAAAATATATATATCCTTTATAAATTTGAAATGAAAAAATATCATATATTAATTTAATACTAATTTAGCCATAATATTAAAATTAAATTATTATTACTATTATTTAAAACAATTAACAAAATTAATTTTAATTTAGATATTAAAAATTAGCTAAACATATTTATTCCTACTTTATCGTGGGGATTTTTAATTTGTAATTAGGCTTTGTTATAATATCATAGGCCATTACTATGGATTATCAATACTACATGCCTAAAAAATCATAACTCATTTCATATGACACTTCATATAACATTTTTTTAATTAATTAGTTTAACTAAAAGGATAAAAAAGACATAATTACTTTGGAGATAAATTTCAATTATTGATTTGTGCGATGCGTAATTCCTTTTTTTCTTAAGTTAAAGCTGACCCATGTCAAAACAACAGAAAAACAAATGTCAAATGGAGATGAAAAAGGTAGACAATCCCTAGCCTAACCAATTTCAGAAATGGACACCTTCAGTGTGTGTGTGTGTGTGTGTGTGTGTGTATTAAATTCCCTCCATAGATTTCTATTAGTAGCAAAAATAAGATTACATAGATATAGCTTGGTATTGATATTGACAGTCCAAAACATTGTGAGACGGTCTTGTAAGCAAAAAGAAGGTAACTATAGGCACCTTATAGTAACCTCCAAAAAAACAAAACTATGTTGCCAAGTCCAAAAGAAAACCAGTAGATAACCTCCAACAACTAGTGGGAAAAATCAATTAAACAAAATAAGTACTCAAAAATTTCAAAGTGAAGATAGAAAGAAGAGCTGTAGTCCTTTCACAAAGCTCTTCTTCTATCATCCTTCAAATTGG
Source organism: Pinus taeda (assembly GCA_000404065.3). Taxonomy (NCBI): domain Eukaryota; kingdom Viridiplantae; phylum Streptophyta; class Pinopsida; order Pinales; family Pinaceae; genus Pinus; species Pinus taeda. The sequence goes on from APFE030092298.1 coordinate 73,577, forward strand.
TCCTGATGATGGATCCCTGTTGGGATTTGAAACATTGACAGAAATATGGTTTCTACTGTGGATATCGAAACTAAGTTCAAAATAAATGAACCACAAATGCCTAAATCTAGAATCATTTCCTTGTACGAAGGGGATACATGGAGTGAAACTATTTTACTCGAAAATTTCAATGTGAAGATAGCAAGAAGAGCTGCAATCCTTTCACAAAGCTCTTCTTCTATCATCATTTAGATTGGTCCTGATGATGGATCCCTATTGGGATTTGAAACGTTGATAGAAATATGGTTTCTACTATGGATACCGAGATTAAGTTCAAAAGAAATGAACCACAGATGCCTAAAATCCAGAATCATTTCCCTGTACGGAGGGGATACATGGAGTGAAACTATTTTACTCGAAAATTTTAGAGTGAAGATAGCAAGAAGAGCTGTAGTCCTTTCACAAAGCTCTTCTTCTATCATCATTCAGATTGGTCCTGATGATGGATCCCTGTTGGGATTTGAAACGTTGAAAGAAATATGGTTTCTACTATGGATACTCCGAGACTAAGTTCAAAAGAAATGAACCAAAGATACCTAAAATCCATAATCATTTCCCTGTATGGAGGGGATACATGGAGTGAAACTATTTTACTCGAAAATTTCAGAGTGAAAATAGCAAAAAGAGCTGCAATCCTTTCACAAAGCTCTTCTTCTACCATCATTATGATTGGTCCTGATGATGGATCCATGTTGGGATTTGAAACGTTGATAGAAATATGGTTTCCACAGTGGATACTCCGAGACTAAGTTCAGAAGAAATGAACCATAGATGCCTAAAATCCAAAATCATTTCCCTGTATGGAGGGGATACATGGAGTGAAACTATTTTACTTGAAAATTTCAAAGTGAAGATAGCAAGAAGAGCTGCAGTCCTTTCACAAAGCTCTTCTTCTATCATCATTCATATTGGTCCTGATAATGGATCCTTGTTGGGATTTGAAACGTTGACAGAAATATGGTTTCTACTGTGGATACTCCGAGACTAAGTTCAAAATTATATGGCCACTGACAGCTATTAAGTACAACACAAGAAAAGGAAGACAAAAGACATAGAAACATATTGGACATCTTAGTCCAAGATGATTTCTGGAGAAAGTGAAGGAGAGTGTGCAAATGAAGTGTTCATGGGTGGAACACTATTTAAGGGAGGTGTTGGCATTATGATACAGGTGTTGTCCTTGATGGCAACTCACTCAAAGGTATGATACAGGTGTTGTCCTTGATGGAAACTGACTCAGATGACAAATCATAGTGTAGTAGGTCAAGAGAGAGGTATACGCATTTTAACCTTGATGAAAGTGCGTATACACGCGGGTTAGCAGAACAAAAGGCGCGTATACGTACACATGCAAGTTCACAGAAGGAAAGGCACGGACATGTTGGAAAACTAAGTTTTGGTCCGTGGTATTTGGTCTGTGGTATTTGGTCCATGGTATTTTGGTATCAGTCCATGGTATTTGGTTCGAAGTGTTGACCCCAGGTATTGGGTCCAAGGTATTGGTTCTACATGGTTTTGGACCATGGTATTGAGAGAGGCCTAAACCTATATAAGGAGAAGATCATTAGGCCAAGAGGGGCAAGTGAGCAAGTGATGAATATCTGATGAAGTGTGAGATCTAGGATGTTGGTTATGGGTTTGTGATGCATTGCTAGATCTGAATCAAGGATGCACCCATGCGGTTGATGATGGATGATGGATCGGGATCATAAGGCTTGGAATGTATTATCATTATGTGGTTTGATCATGGATATACTAGATCTGAATTATTGACACATGTTTTATTGTATGAATGTTATGATCTGGTATGACTAATGTTTGGAACAGCTGCAAAGTTATGAGTAAATATTTGCAGATCTGTACGCAGGTTGGTTTCGGTAAAAGTGCGTATGTATGCTGGCTTGGTTCATCATAGTAGTGTATACATTATGTGATATGATATTTGAAGTTTCAGTTGGATCTGGTTGTTATTGCAGAGTTCTGTTGTTTGTTCTATATTATGGTGACAGTGTTTTAGTGATTCAGTATTGGGTGATTCAGAGATTGATGATGCAGGTGTTAATTGATGGTTGTATTGCAGTAGTGATTGATTTTATGCTTTAATGTTGCTGATGGGTCCAGTATGAAAATTGGATGTAACTTGGTCTTCAGATTATGGTGTTGTGCTTCAGAAGTACCTAGTATGAAAATTTATGAAACGTGGCCCCTGGAGGAAGAAAGAAGATCGTAGCCTTCTGTAGCCCCGCACCTATGTACTGGTAAACATATCGGCCAGTATAAGAGCCAGGGGATTGTAGCTCCCTTCCAGAGCAGCTGGAAAACGAGTGAAGGTTGGAGCCTTCAGTAGGCCAGTGCCTACGTACTTGTAAATGGACCGGCTAGTACAAGAGCTAAGGGGGTTGTAGCTCCCTTCCAGGAGAAGCTGGAGAACGAGAAAAGGTTGTAGCCTTCTACAAGTAGAAGCCTGCGTACTGGTATAAGGTTGCACCAGTACATAAATATTGTAAAAAGAAGTTTCTTATTAAAGGAAGATAGAGACGAATTGCAGCAGGTGGTTTTCACCCACATTTGATTTCCACCTTACATCATGGTGTTCATGTGTGCTTCTTGTGTGTGATGATATGTTCTATTTTACTGCACCTATTTACTGTTCTTATGGCTAATGAAGTTCTGATGCACTAATTAAAGATCAACATTTAATGGATTAACTGAATCATAAGTTTATTGGATATACGCTAGTTTCATTAGACACAGATGCGTGTACACGCGGGTACCCTATATTGAAGTAGCATATATATATATATATATATATATATTTGATTACGAAAATGAAAAAGTGTTTGATTTGATAATACTGATTCACCCCCACTCTCAATATTATTTCCAACAATTGGGATTAGAGCAGGTCCTTTGGTAGAAGCTTGATCACTTGAAGGAGATCCGTAGAATAATGGGAAAGAAAGCGCATCAAAAGAAGAAGACATCTCAAAGGAACAATGACATCCTGCCATTGAGTGGAAGCAAGTATTCAGATACTAAATCACCTCAGATTGAAGATGAACAAGCAAATGAAGAATCAGATAAAATCATAGATCAACAGGATCTACCTAGCAAAAGGGAGAGTTCCCTCAAAGAAGACATTATCAGCTTAAAAGCTCAGCTGGAATGTGCCTTTAGAGTTCGTCAAATGCTGCAAGAGCTGAATGAAGAACAAGAAAAAGAGATTCTAAAACTAAGGCAACAAATGGAAGAAGGAAGAAAGTCTGAAGAAATTTTGAAGAAGCAATGTCTGGAAAAGGAAGAACAACATCAGGTTGAGGTAAATATCTTGAAAGGTAAATTAGAAGAAAACGATAAACTATTACGATTTCAAAATAGTACTAAGATTTTGGATGATATCCTTAGTAGTCAAAGGTCGCCTGCTATCAAAATTGGTCTTGGTTTTCATAAATCTGTTGAAGGTGAATCTAGCTCACAAGGTGAGGCAAGGAACTCTAATGAGAAATCTAAAATGATCAACAAGGAGATGAGAGGACAATCCCATCAATAGCCAAGGAAAGAAATTCCTCAAAGAATTCTTGTGCTCCTAACTATGGAAGTGATAGACGATTATTTCCTCCGATGAATAATGTTGAATGTTATGTATGTCATAATCTTGGACATGTTACAGCCAGATGCAGAAGTAGAATGGTTCAAGATTGTCACATAGAAATATCATCACATTCCTAGTACTTCAAGGGATATTGTTTTTCTTACAATATGTTTGGTCACAAAGCCATTGACTGTTATAGGAGGAATATGAAACATGTAAGATGTTATGCATGTAACAAGCTTGGACATATAGCAAAGGAATGCAAGAGAAGATTTTCGGCATCATACCAAAAGGAGAAAACATCATCATAGTTGAAGATATGGAAGAAAAAAGAAGTACAACCAGAAAGATGTGGCATAGCAAAGTACACAGACATGACAGACTCAGAGGAAGCTGAAAGTGTGGAACATCAGTGTTCTAAATCTCATATGTAGGTTTTATGAAGACAAGTCATGTATATATGCGAGTTAGATGCTGCAAGGTCGCGTATATGATGTTCTGAAGGAAAGAAGCAGTACAGAAGTCTAATATGGTTCAGTCACTTATCTGCTCTGTTTGATGATGGATTGGCACAGGCTCAGGGGGAGCATATGCTTCGAATAATGCATTGTTGGAATTATGGTTAGAATTTTTTGGTGATGATGCTTATTGACACATCTTGCTACTAATATTTTGATTGGCCAAGAAAATGAATTGCAGGATTACAAGTCTGGATACTAGTGACATATGCTTATAGTGCAGATCATATGGTGTATGATAGCTGTTGATAACTGTCATGGTCTTATTTAGGTCCTTGGTCTTTGTGAGTCATATGATGTATCTTGTTACCCCACTATGCATGGGATGGATGATGTAATGGTTCTTGTGTTTGAGTCATGTTTAAACATTTGATATATCCCCACTTGGTTGGGTGGATGAGTCAAAATGGTGTATTCCCACTTGGTTGGGAGATTGATGTATGTATGAGTCTTTAGGAAGGTCATTGGCAATGTATGTATAGAGTCATGTTATGCTTTTGCAGACCTTGCATGTGCTCAGGGGGAGCATGGACGGATTGGTACATCTTGGCATGTACAAAGGGGGAGCTCAATCAGAAACATCAGCGTGTATTGAAGGGGAGTATGGACAGCAGAATGTATATCAAAGAAGATAATATCTTGGTCCACCCTTTGCCCTTGATGTTAAAGGGGGAGAGTGACTTGGTGTGGTGGTTGCCATCAACTCCAAAGGGGGAGATTGTTGGCATTATGATACATGTGTTGTCCTTGATAGAAACTCACTCAGAGGTATGATACAGGTGTTGTCCTTGATGGAAACTCACTCAGATGACAAATCATAGCGCAGTAGATCAAGAGAGAGGTATACACAGTTTAACCTTAATGAAAGTGCGTATACACATGGGTCAGTAGAAAAACAGATGTGTATACATACACACACAAGTTCATAGAAGGAAAGGCGCGTACATGTTGGAAAACTAGGTTTTGGTCTGTGGTATTTTGTTTGTGGTATTGGTTGAAGTAGACTCTTATTCTGATGAATAAAAACCCTTCCCAAACTGTACAAGCCTCTCTCAGGTATACAACTTTCTGGAATGTATATTATATTCACATATATGAATAAATATAATCGAGATGAGAAGGAGCATCTATTGTATTCTCTATGTCCGATTCTCTACATCCTAGGTCTCTCTATTCCATCATCTGGCTTATATTCTTTATGTAGCATTCCAGAATGAAGACTTGATCAAAATTACCTAATACTTTTGTAATGTTATGGATAACGTAGGAGGCATATTAAAACATTTTTCTCCTTCTCTCTCTTTTTACTTTTTTCCTCTCCCCATCTTTTTTGGAATTACAGGATCAAAACCTGCTGCCTTACTGCTTGGCCACACCCCATTCCATCCTATTTCCCTATTCATATGCTAATGAATACTTATATCAAATTTTTTGTCAACCCATGTAGTATCCAAGATTCATTAGATCGGATCTCAATTGGAAAAAAAAAATTGTGGATATTTCAACAAAATAGGTTATTGATGGAATTGGACATAATAGGAGAAACAGAAAGAGCTCTGGTATGGTGAGTATTTAGATAACCTGTTGAACGTATCCTACTGAGTTTGATCCTTTTGTGAAAGAACAAAATGGAAGATTTCCCATCTTACCTTAGAATTGGCGAAAAAGCATGTCTCCTTTGGTCCATGGTATTTGGTCCGAAGTGTTGACCCAAGGTATCGGGTCCAAGGTATTGGTTCTACATGGTTTTAGACCATGGTATTGAGAGAGGCCTAAACCTATATAAGGAAAAGATCATTAAGCCAAGAGGGGCAAGTGAGCAAGTGATGAATATCTGATGAAGTGTGAGATCTAGGATGTTGGTTATGGGTTTGTGATGCGTTGCTAGATCTGAATCAAGGATGCACCCATGTGGTTAATGATGGATGATGGATCGGGATCATAAGGCTTGGAATGTATTATCATTATGTGGTTTGATCATGGATAGACTAGATCTGAATTATTGATGCATGTTTTATTGTATGAATGTTATGATTTGGTATGACTGATGTCTGGAACAGTTGCAAAGTTATGAGTAAATATTTGTAGATCTGTATGCAGGTTGGCTTTGGTAAAAGTGTGCATGTATACCGATTTGGTTCATCATAGTAGTGTATACATTATGAGATATGATATTTGAAGTTTCAGTTGGATCTTGTTGTTATTGCAGAGTTCTGTTGTCTGTTCTGTATTATGGTGACAGTGTAGAGGACTTATTGATCCAGTGTTTGCTTCAAGAAATCTGTGAAAAGTCCCTTGCATTAATTCTTTTTCCAACAAGCCATGTGAAAATTTGATCGAATCAGCACTTTATTTCAAAAACCAGTATTACAGCAATATATATGAATCCATACTCAATACTCCAATTGAGGGAGTATTTATACAAAATATTTTACACAAAATATCTCATAATAGAGTGAGATATATCTAGTGATGACAAATCATTTTTACAAGAAATAGAGACAACTAGTCTTGAAGATAGGAGAAAATCAAAAAGATGTTGTGTTGTTCCTATTTGTGCTGAATGTGTTGGAGGCATGTCCTTTTATTTGGCTTGCTGCTGTCTTCTATGGTAACTTCGTGTTGGCTACCCTGTTTAACTGATATTCTTTACCTGCTCTGATAATCTTCGACCTGTTTTGACCATTGTTCACCTTTATTCATCTAACCATGGTAAAGAGCCCAAAATTTACATTTTACCAAAGGTAAATTTACAAAATTTCTAACATATCTTCCCACCATTTCTGCTCTAGCAATTTGTGCTTCTGAAGTTTTCTTAGAGTTTCATCAGTCTCTGTATATCTGAAAAAGTTAGGCTGGATGGTGAATAAGCGCTTTACCTCATGTTCAATATAAAATAAGTTCTCTAAACTGTCATAGAGAACTCGGCCTGTGGGAAGTGCTTTCACTCCTGCTGCACTCGATGATGAGCTATATTGATTGCCAGCATACTTATTAAATTTATCTACATAATCAATGTGTTTCATTAACTTATCATCACTGACCAAAGGACTTGGTAGCCCTTTACTCTGCAAAACTGTGAACTTCTCCATAAAAGAATTGATTTCTACTTGCATATCTTGGCACCTTCTCTCTAAGTTCTGCATCAAGGTTCTCTTGTTTAGAACCATTTTGATTTCCAAAATGGTGTCTATCCTGTCTGAGATGCCAAGTACTTCCAACTGTTCTCTGTTTCTGTTATTCAAAAATTGTATAAGCCTATTGGCTTCCTTTGGAATTTTACTCAACTGTGCCCTTGTTTGTTGAATTGCTCCATGGGTTGCTTTTATTAAGTTGATCTACTAATAGATCACTCAGATAGATGGCCATATTTCATTTATAGACTGAATGGTATTAGCCCACATGATTTTCCTGATTTCTGCCAAGGGTTTATCAAAAGTGAGTTCTTGTTCTAATGTTTTTACTTTACTTTCTAAGGCTTTGATCTCCCTGGTTTTTTCCACAACACTTATTTTGGAGATATCATAATTTTCTCTGCCTTAACCAATTGCTCCTTTACCTGTTTCAACTCTGTAACCTGTAATCTCAATTCCTCCATGGCTTTTATCAATTATTCAGTGCTCATATTAGTACTGCTACCTGGTGTTGTACCTACTGTTGATGTAACTGTAATTAACTCTGTTGTGACTACGGGGACCGTTGGAGCTAATGTTGTTCCAAGTGTAGAGGGAACTGCAGTTGAGACTATGGGGATTACCTCAGGAGGCTGAGAGGTCGAATCTCCTTGCTTTTCCTTCAGTGCTTTTTCCAATGTCTGCTCTGTATCATTTAATCTTTCGTTAAGTTTCAGGAGCAGGTCCATCATGTCTTCTTCGGATTTTTGTTGTATAACTTCTACAGTTTGTGGATGCCTTGAGGGAGACAGCTTTAGCTATTTCCTTATGGCAGCAATGTCCTCTTCTTTCTTCTTAATTAGTGCCTTTATACCTTTAGCATCTTTGGCATCATGTCCCAATCCAATGATGATCTCTTCCAATGATTTGATCCTGTTATCCTTGGTCAGAGAAGAGGCTTTCTACAAATGTAATTGAGTTGTTGTGTTGTCCAAGGAATTTTGCAATTTGTGGGCCAGCATTGCTTTATCAACCAGTGCGGAATAAACCATTTCCCCAGTCTTCTTGTGAAGTTCAATTTGGTCCATAGGGTGAATATCTTTGGCTAGGACCTCAAAGTTTGTTCTGATATAGTTTGCTGCTGATTGGGGTTGCTGCACCTTTGGCTTAAAATAACTCATTAACATTTTACCTTCTTTAATGTCATAGGTTGACATTAATCTTTGTTGGTTTATGTGGGCCATTTTCAGATATTGACCGTAAATTTGAAGTCTTATTGGGTCATTCATGGCCTTTGTCTCTCTGAAAGTCTTCTTAATGTCTAAGGTCGGTTTGCTTTGTGGCTTGGTGGACGATACTTCTACACTGTGCTGTCTTTCTAGCTCCTGCCTTTTTGAGCTAGTCGAGTTTCCTCCCAATGGTGTAGTTTGCTGGCTAGTTGCTCTTTCTCCCCTTAGACTATTAGTAGTATCTTCAATGATTTCCTCTTCTGACAGGGTATTCAGTCTTTGTCTTTTTGCTCCAAGTTGTTCTGCAGGTCCACTGATAGGTGTGGTGGTTTCTCTGTCCCTCTTTTTGTTTCTTTCCTCATTTAGAGGAGTTTGCAATGCTGGAATTTATGTTGCTTTAGTTTTGGCTGAAAGAATTTGTACTTGACTCTGTTCTATCCCATGCTGATCTATCATTGTAGGCTGCTCTGTGGTATCTATCTCTTTACCCTTGTAAGTCCCTGTAACTAGTATGTTGGTTTCTTGTGCAGGCTGCTGAGAAGTTCCAGCAGAGGATGTACCAACTCCTGATTGTTGAGGTAGTTTGAATGATACTTGTCCAAAAGAGTCCAGGTCAAGGGTTTTTTCAAGATCTTTCATAGCATTTTCCATCTTTTCTTGTTCACTAATTTCTTCTATTAGGGTCCCTTCTACCCATTCATCCTGATTTGCAAACTGTTCAATTTCTGGGATCCTATGATGTATATAAACTGATAGCCTGTTCTTTGTTCTTCTGTCACATATGAAACTATTTGGGTCATATGGCACCCACCAAAAACTCTTCTTCAATCTAAGGTGGTCTTTTAGGATCTTTTCAACATCTCTCCATGGATCCCTAGAATTGATGACATAAGGGCCTAGCTGGTTCTTTATTCTTAACTGGGATTTCTTCTTTGCACTACAAAAATGGACTAAGTCTGCATTGATAATCTGTCTGAAATACTCTAGTGCAAACAATCTCATGGGCACATATTTAGGCAGCTTGAAAGGGCAAAGTTCACACCTATACATTCTAATTTCTGTGTGATTCTGGTATAGGTACCAGTTACCTATCCTGTACTGCTTGGAGAGTTGGAGAATCTTTTTCATGTCACCAGTGAGTCTAGGAGGGGGAACTCCTATCAACAGAGTGGATGCTGGATGTACAAATCAGTCAATGAATTCATTATAAGTATAAGGAGACTCCAGAGTTTTATGAAAGATTGAGCTCCAAAAGATCACAAACCTTCGATTTCCTTTTGATTCCAATTTCTTGATAGGGAAAGGAAAGTTGTCTGGTTGATGATATAACAAAAGATGATATATAAAAGATGTGTATTTGAAAATTCCTTCCCTATCCAAACTCATGAATCGATCATGGATTTTATTGGCAATGAAAGTGGCATAGTCATACCTGACAACAGGGGGTTGTCCAGGAGTAAATATTGACAACAAAACTAAAGTAATATCATCAACATATTCATTGGTATTAAATCCCATGATCATGCACATCATGTCAACAATAAGTCTACCAGTTTTAATGAAAAACGTCTGCAGATAAGGAGGTAGACCCTTGGGTTGATAGTTTGGTAACATAAACATCTCAGCAATACGGGTTCTTTGATTTGGGCAACTAGGGGGCTTTTTCAAGCAGATATCCCAGGGAAAGAGGAGTAAGAGGCTGAGTGGAATGGAACTGTATCATTTCATTAATGGACTTAGCAGTTATGGGAAAAATAACAGTTTGAGATGGGGACATAACTGTTCTATGGATAGGGTCATAATTGACACAACATTGATGAATGATATCTAGGAAAACATGGACTGAGGGGAGGAAATACATGGGAAGATTGGATTCCCATAGTCCAAAAATGTCAGATTTGTTTAGATAGCTATCACTAACTTGGCAGAAGGCCTGAAGATGATTCATATCACCAGATAAATCCTTTATTTGAAAATCTCTGTTAGCCAGGGGTAGATAGTCTAAGTCTTTATGAGGTGCATTCATGGGCGCGACATTTAGGGCTATGGGGGCTTCCATATTTGGTTCTTATGTATTCAAACTGGAATTCAGGCTTTCTGTAGAAAAATGGAGTAAACAATAGTTTTGGGGTTTCTTTATGGCAACTATGGAATGTTTTTAACTTGAATTCGGCTTTCTCTGGTAGAATTCCCAGTGGAAAACTGAAATTGCAGGGTTGCAGGGAAAAATGGATAAATACTTGCGTTAAAGAGGACAATTGTAAAATGGTGGGTTGGTTGATAGGATGCAAAGCTCATGTTGTAGTCTCGCTGTTCAATTGGCAGTTGAAAAGCTAGAACAATGGAGTCGGTCATTAATTTGCATGGGAGCTGGACGCAGTGCATTACAGTGAAAATGACGTTTTATCGTTTATTTAACGAAATTCAGTTTGGCGGGTATTTTTGGCATTTATTGGGCAGATGACATCAATTTGATGGGATGTTTTGTCGTTAGTGAAAGGTGGTAAGCATTTTGATCGCACTGCTTTTTGATTCGGGTGGTTTTAGATAGAGGGCGAGCGAGCATATAGAGTGGGTGACGCATAACGGAGGTATGGTGGAAAAATGCCTGGTGATCGCGAGTTAAAGCATGGTCACCAAGGGGTTCGTGATATGATCGTCAACCATCAGATGAAAAAGGCAAGGATCGGACGGCGAACGGTCATTGGAGATGGCGGGGTTTTAATGTATGCGGGCCCTGTATAATAAACAAAGCTTTAATCGTATCGAGGGCATTTTAATTGGTCAGAGGAATGGTTATTAATTAAACCAAATGGTTAATTAATCCCATATGGCATGGCGGGGTAGGTTATTAATAAACCTTCGGATAAGTTTAATAATTCATGTTTTAAACTATGACTATGGTCGTATTTCAACTGGGGCAGGATGTATATAAAATGTGGGGGTTTTACAATATATTTACATATTACGGGAAGGGTTAATTTTCGGGATTTATATAATAATGGTTAAGAGTTAATATGATTTGTGAAATAAAAAGTGCCAAGCTAAATGTTTTAAAGTTTACATTAAAACTTAGGCTAAAGTGAGCGCAGGGGTTTTCAAGTGATATTATGCATTTCCTAAGTAAAGTAGATTTTTCACTTAGGCAAATTTTATGAAACGAGATGAATGATGGGTGGATGATTTTGAGTACTTAGGCTTTTAGATCATTGGGCCGAGGGTCCAGTCCCTCCAGAAGTCAGAGAAATGCTCTGAGCCCCTTTGACTTTCAAAGACCTTAATACTTAGGGAAAATTAGTGAAGTGTTTAGGGAAAATGTGAATAGAAGTTAGTTATTTAACCTTGCCTTGCTTGAACTGCATCAAGTAAAATGACTGCCTTGCACTCGTGATAAAAGTAAAACTTAACACATCTAAAAACATTTTTCATCACAAGTACCATTCTGCAACACCATCTACCTACCCTACCTACTTTAACCTAACATTTTTCTTCTTTATTTATGTGCACTTAGACTAGCAAACTCTTATCAATCTTCTTTTTCTTTACATGGAAAGCCTACCTAAGTCTGCACTTATTACATCCAAGGGCTCAGATTAAACTGTTGAGCTCCTTTTTATTTACTCTACCTATCTATTTATCTGCCAAGTTTACACTGTTTGGTCAGATTTTATTCTCTATTCTACAGCATGAAATTCAAATATGAACTAGTGAAGCTTGAGCTGTTTGACTATTCATCCATTGTGGCATAAATTAACAAGCTGCACATAATGCTTATTACAGAAAACGAAAAAGTAGTGGCATTTGGACTTGCACACTTTCCTGGTCTATTTTGTTTGGGGTTCATTTCTTTCACTTTTTTTACCATTTTATTCTTTTTACCCTTTGATTTTTCTTTTAGGGTATACCCTCTTTACATTTTTTAAATTTTTAATTTTTTGACAATATGGAAAACCTTTGCAACAAGAAAATATATGAACATATTACAGAGCTCATCAAGTCAATCATGAAATATGACACCTATTGGTATTGGAGCATAACACTGGCTCCACTTGGGGATGGCTTTTCCTAGTGAAAAGTCAAAAACAGCAGGTTAGATGGCCTTCTGAATGATTTTGACTGTGCTCTGAAATCTCCTTCTGCTGGTTGCTTTATTATATGTAAGATAGTAACACTTGTGAAGCTTAGGGCCTTCTCTTCGGGCTTCAACTCCAACAAGCTACTATCCAATCCAAACTATCACATTACCAAGGATATAGTATGTACATGTTAACATCAGAATACATTAAAAAGTTGGATAAAAGTAATGTTTCAGCATTCGACCATTAACTGGTCCTTCTTTTGTCTTTGTACCGTCCAAATTCTTCAAAAAGTAAGTATTGTTCCCTTGTAAGGCCTGAATAACAAAGAGTCCCTTCCATAGGATGTCAAACTTCCCATGTTTTCTTTTGTCTTCTCTCTTGGAATCATCTCAAAAATTTGTCTCCAAAGTAGAAATCTTCTCCCTTGGTTCTCTTATAAAAAAATTTCTTAAGTTTCTCTTGTAGTACTTGGGATTTTTGATACACTTCTTCTCTGGTCTGCTACAAATGGATGGTTTGGTTAATTCTCCTTTGAATATCATTGGGCTCCACCTGAGCTTCCTGAAGTAGTTTCATTATAGGAATTCCTAAGGATGAAGGAAATACAACTTCCAAACCATAAACTGGTTCATAAGGACTAGTTCCAATAGATTTATTTGTAGTGAGTCTGTCTGCCCACAGTGCGTTAGTAAGTTTCTTGTGCCAATTTTTCTTGTTCTCTTCCAATAATTTTTTTAATGATATTAATTAGGCTTTTATTGGATGACTCAGCTAGACCATTACCTTGAGGGTAATAAGTTGTGAAATGGCCTAAAGTAATATGGTATTTGTTACAAAAACTTATCATTTTCTTGGATTTGAAGGCAACGACATTATTAGTTATGATTTTTTCAAGACAGCGAAATCTAGACTGTATGTTGGTTTCTAAAAGTCCTATAATGACGGTGTCATTCACTTGTCTGCAAGAAATGGCTTCTATCCATTTGGTGAAATAGTCTGTGGCTGTTAGAATCCATTTATGTTGGCCAGAAGATGGAGGGTGGATTTCTTCAATGAAGTCCAGTCCCCATTGTTGGAAGGGATTTTTAGTGGAAATTGGTCTCAGGGGTAAGGGTAATAGTTTCCTCTTGCCCTCGAAAATTTGATTTCTGGCAAGCAATAACAAATTTCTTTATATCAGTGAACAAGGTTGGTCAATAAAACCCAGCTCCAAGGATTTTATCTACAGTTGATTTCCAATAAAGGTGTCCACCATAGTCTCCTGTATGAAATTCTCTAAGAACCTTGTCAGGTTCTTCCTTTACTAAATAATTCAATAGAATACCTTTATAATTTTTCCAAAAGAGAACATTATCTAAAATACAAAATTTTGAAGCTTTCATATTTAAAAACCTTTTTTTTTGTTCTGGATAATCTTGGAGGAGTTTGCAGGTTTAATAATAGAAAAATTATATCAGCATACCAAGGTAAATCTAAGAAGGCCTGGTTAATCTGTGGAGTCACCATCTCCTATTCATTATCCAATTCATTAATATCCAGGGCTTGGCAATTTGTTTCAGTCATGAGTTTGGCCAATCCCTGCCCTTTTATAAGCTTTGTGGGTTTTATTTCAATATCATATTCCAATATAGTAGCAATCCATTTACCTTGTCTGCCTTCAAATCCATCCTAGGTCAAGATGTCTTTGACCATAGCATTTGGTACATAGGCTATTACATGGGAGTACAATATATAGACTCTAAAGTATTTAATAACTTTTAGAAGTGAATAGGCTTGTTTTTCCATGATTTTATACTTTAATGGCGCATCTCTTAGTGCTTTACTGAAAAAGGTTATGGGTTTCTCACATCCTTGATCATCTATTTGTAGTAAAACAACTGCAATGGTGTGTTCTGATGCAAATGAAAATATTATGAAGTCTCTATCAAACTTTGGACTTGTCAGGACTGGTTTTTTGGTCAAAGCCATTTTAATTTCTTCAAACGCTTGTTTGGCTTCTACTGTCCATTTAAATTTTGCATCCTTTTTCAACATATTAGTAAGCAATCTAATTAATTCAGCTAATTTAGATATAAATCTTCATAAAAAGTTAATCTTTCCTAAGAAAGCTTGAAGTTCTTTGACATTTCTGGGGTGGAGTATCTGCAGAATAGCTTCTAGTCTAGTAGGATCAATTCTAATGCCATCTTTGGAAATGATATAGCCCAAGCGTTTGCCTTCTTCTAAACCAAAAAAGGACTTTTTAGGATTTAGAGAAATACCATATTGTCTGCATTTTAAGAATACTTGTTTCAGATGATCTAAATGTTGCTAATCTAATTTAGAAAAAACAGTCAGGTCATCTAGATATATGACCAAGAAATCATGAATTTATTTTGCAAAAGCTATGTCCATTGCTCATTGAAAAGTTGCCCCTGCATTCTTTAGTTCAAATGGCATTTTAACATACTTAAATGTTCCCCATGGTGTTGTAAAAGCAGTTTTTTCTTGGTCATCAGGATGAACCAAAATCTGGTTATAGCCTGAGAACCCATCCAAAAGTGAAATCCTAGAAGCACCTACCACCATTTGTAAAATATGATCCATCTTAGGTAAAGGGTAATTCTCCTTCAAAGAAACCTTATTTACATTCCTTAAATCAACACAGAGCCTAATTTCTCTATTCTTTTTCGTTATAGGTACTAAATTAGAAACCCACTCTGAAAATCTGATAGGAGCAATAATCCCTGCTTCATACATTCTTTTGATTTCTTTTTCAATTAAGGGAAGCATTACAGGGTTAATCCTTCTGAGCTTCTGTTTAAATGGTTTTTTGTTTTCCTTTAAAGGGATTGTATGTTGAATTATAGAGGTATCATATGATTTCAGGTCTTCATAGCTCCAGGAAAATACATCTTGAAATTCTCTCATTAATTCGGCATATTTGAGTTTTTGTTCAGGGGGCAAAGATTTGGATAATTTTACCATTTTCGGATTTTCTTCAGCTCCCAAGTTATAGTCTTCAATGTCATATTTTAGAGGTTCCATCTTGGGTTTCCCTAGGATATCATTAAAATCAAAGAGATCTTCCAAAGGAGTTAATCCTTTAGGCAAC
The DNA here is from genome assembly GCA_000404065.3 of Pinus taeda. Taxonomy (NCBI): domain Eukaryota; kingdom Viridiplantae; phylum Streptophyta; class Pinopsida; order Pinales; family Pinaceae; genus Pinus; species Pinus taeda. The sequence continues at coordinate 89,241 of APFE030092298.1, forward strand.
TCATTATCTTTCAAATTAATGATTTCATATTCTCCTTCAATAATTTCATCAATGTCCATTTCTTTGAGATGCTGCATTTCTTTATCGGTAAATGTTGTTGGGTGAAGCATTTGAGTTGCACTTTCTGTTGAAATGTCTGTTTCTATCTGATTTGTTTGATTAAATTCAGTAACTGTATCTATACCTTATTAGTGTTAGAAAACTCTTCCTCTAGGGTCAAGAAGTTGTTAATTCGAATATCATTGTCAAACACTTGCCAATTCTTTACATTGTCAGGTATGGTTGGCTTGTGTCTAATCTTAGCTGTGAACTTATGATTGGGCTCAAATGGTATTTTACAGGTGCTGGAAAAAATTGCCAAACTATGAGCATGCAAATTATGTTTTCTTGGGATTTTAGCCAGCTAAGTTTCTAGAAATGAATTGAGAATCTCAATCACTGTTCCTCTGTAAAATATTAATCTGTGATTTGTTTGTAAGAAAATTTATTTTTATCTGTTGAATGATTAAATCAGAATCTCCTAGGGTTGATACCCTAATTGCTCCTAAACTTTTGACTAGTTTAAGACCTAGCAACAGAGCCTCATATTCAGCCATATTATTAGTGCATTTAAAGTTTAATCTGTAGGCATGGCCTTCAGCATGATCATTCTCAAGATTGTGCACCCAAATTCTTGCTCCTGCTCCTAACTTGTTAACTGAACCATCAAATTCTAAGTACCAAAGTATCTCATGTTCATAGTTAGTATCGAGAGTCTCAGGGATTTGTTTAATAAGAAGATCTGGTTCCTTAGTTTCTTCTAGTTCCTTTTGAGTATCTGATGTGTCATTGTTCTCAGAAATTTCTTGAATTTGAACACTAGACTTTTCATTTGTAATTTCTTCTTGTTCAAAGGCTAAAACCTTTACTTCATTCAAAGGATCAATTTCTGCATTGTAAAGGATGAAAGAATCCATATCAGAGTGTATGGAGTAGATAGGGAAATTCTAAGGTCTCTCCTCGCTACTTACCACATATTCCATTAAAGTTTCTCTGTACAGTTTCTTAGGTTGACCAAATACTAAAATAGTAGCATAAGACATGTCCAACTGTATGGATCCTTGAATCTTTTCACCCCAAGATCTAGACAGTAACATACCATATTTTGGTGGGATATCAACTACTACTATGTCCATTAAGATGGTTTTGGCGGGATATTGGACTAGTGACACACATAAATCTTTGATTAATTATAGACATCTGACCTGACTTGAATCAAAAGAGAATAGGTCTTTATATGGCCTGGTGATGTCTAGGTTCAGTTTCTCCATCACATATTTAGGCATTAAGTTATGAGAAGCCCCAGAATCAAACATGGCATTATGAAGTATTTTATCATGTATGTTCAGACTTACATAGAAGGGAGGGACTGCTCCATCCACTGATTTTCCATTTACTTCAGGGCCAAAAATCAATTCAGGTTGGTCGTCAATTTTTTTTACTAAATCTTCATTCACAAAAATTTGGAGTGATCTACTAATTTGAATTCTGTAGACATCATGTTTAGCCAATTATAATAATGGAACTGCTATTTTTAGCTTGCCTACTTTAGTCTCAAGGTTAAAAAGTTTTTCAGTTTGAGTTCTTGCATTTCAGACAGTGGGATTCTCTTTTTCTGTTGTATTTTCTATATTCCTCTCCTTTTGAGGAGTGAGGTTATGGGATGAATTTGTTTCCAAATCAACTTCTGGAGGTTCTTCTACATTTCCTTTGGGAGGAATAGAAGTGGAAGATTGTTTATTTTGTGGTTGATCATTGGATACATCTTCAATTATTAGATTATTTGGATTAGGATTATTTCTAGGGAGAATATGTACAGGGGTAGTATCGCTCTTACCTTTGTTGGACTGTTTTGTATCTTTCTATTTGTTGGTTCAAGAACATCTATTCTTTTGCTCCTCAGATTGTATTGTGTGTGGACTTCATAAATAGTTGTATCATATCCCTCCCTGAAGTCAAATGGTTCACCTGATTTAGTTTGGAATAGTTTAAGAATGTGAGCTTCTTGATCCTCCTGGGTTAAGAAGACTTGTTATTCATTGTTGAGTCCCATCAAATTAATTTGTGTCTATTCTTGGTTCATCAGAAGTTGAGGCTTCGACATAATTTTCCTGGAATGGGGGTCTAATGTTTTGGTCAGGTCCAGTCTTTCCAGTATTAGGATTTTGGTTCTTCCTGAAATTTGGATTTCTACCAGTATTGCTTGGTTGACCCTCCCAAGGGGATTTTCTCTTGAATGTTTCTACTCTATCACCAATCCTGTCCATTCCTTTAATGATAGCATCTAATTTCTGTTCAAAGTTAGATGGTTCCTCTTTAAAAGGTATCCTCCTTTTAGCTCTGGCTCTAGCTCGCTTAGATATTAGGTTGGCTTCAACGCTGATAGCTATACTTTGCATCTCTTCTAGGGTTCAAGTAGCTCTTTCCCTAAGCTGGTATTCCATATCAGAATCAAATCCATCAGGGAATTTGATTAATGCCAAATCTGGAGGAGGTCTAAGATTTTGAGGAATAGCTTGGTAAACAGTATTAAACCTAGTACAGTAATCTTGGACAGTTTCTTGGGTGTCTCTTTTCAGGCTTTCATATTATGATAAAATGTGGAGGGGGTATTTCTTCTTTTCCCATCTATTTTAGAAAGTATGATAAAGAGCTTGTAGGTCATTGATATTATTTGTAAGAAGGGCTCTAAACCATGTTCTAACATCTCCAGTGAAACTTTGAACAAATACTCTCATTCTAAAATCATCAACATCAACTTCATATATTTCAAAATACTCTGTCATTTTCTTGGTATGTTGTTGAGTTGTGTAAGTGCCAGTACCATCAAATGGGTAATCTTACTCTGATAGTCTTGGGACATAGCCCTTCGGTTGGCAGGTAAGTGCAGAGGAGAATACATGTTTTCCATGGCTGCAGGAATAGATGAGACAACTGGTGTGGTAGGGATGAATATGGGAATATGAGTTGTAGATGGAGAGGTGGAAGGTGTAGCTTGAGGTTGGAAAGTCTGAGGTGTTGATGATGGACTTGGAAGAGCAGTAAGGATCACAGAAAGGTTTGGTGTTCCTTCAGAGGTAAGGTCTGATTTAATGGAATTCTGCAGATGTCTATCAAGATGTGAAGTTACAACTTCAAGCTGTAAATCTTCAAGAAATAGGGGATCATGAATGTTGTGGGCTAACTCAGATTCAGAAATGATAACAAATAAATGGGTTTCAAACCACTCATCAAAAGGTTCATCCTCAAGGACAAGATCTTGATCTATATAATGGCCGAGAACTAGTAGAACTGTCTTGGCTCTCTTGCCTCCTAAGAATCCTAAGAATCAGATTAGGGTTTTCGAACATAGGTGGTGGATTTGGATCAGGATTAGATCTGGTGTAATGAATCCTTTCTGAAGCCAGGTTTCTAAGTATGTTTTTTTTTTTTTTTTCTATAAATGGGTATGACAATACAACTTTAACAATCTCTTTAAGAAGCTTTTAGATATGGGTGTTGAACTTTCTCAAAGACTTTATTTGACAAGAGGAATTGATCAAGTGTTTGAAACCAAATGTCCAATCTATAAGCTAGACCAGAGATAGACTGAAGTAGAATCCATTTACTTCTGCAATTGCAAAGCAAAAGCATTTCAAAGGCTACCTGGCTAGCTTCAGGCTCCGTCTGTAGCTTAGAAATTAGAAAATAGTAACAGATGAATTATTCAGATCCCCAGCAAAGTCGCCACTATGTTATCACTTAGGTTTTCCCTAAAGTTGTAAGAAAGGGAAAGGAGGCCGAGGTAACCACAAACCAATATTTTAGATACAGATTCTAGCGAATCTGCATCCACAGAGGGCTCTCTCTTTAAGTTTTAGCTTTGTTTTTTAAAGATATTAGGTTAGTTGTGAAGTTTGAAATTTTTGTTTGAGTTTGGATGGTGAGATTCAATAGCAAAGGGATAATACTGAGTAGTTTAGGCCATTGGGCTAATGGAGTCAAGTAAGATGGCTTAACTGGACTTGGTTTCTTAACAAATGATGGTTTTAGAAGGCAAGATGGTCAAACAGGGAACAAATAAAGACTTGGAATAGATGGAATGGGTTTCAAAAATGGGTGAAGGGAAATTAAGAATCCTTCAATCTATTTTAAGAGGGAACTTGGATGATTACTAATAAAGAGCAGTTAAGTATTCTTTACTACATAATCAAAGTGGCAGAACTAGAAAACATGAGCAATTAAGATTTCATTGTTTATGCTAATTCAAAAGAAGACATAGAAAATGATAACTTTTGAAAACAGAGTGCAATAAAGCATATTCTGAATTACTCTCTTTTGTTTATCATTCAAATGGGAAACATAGATGATATAATAAACAAGGAAAACTTTAAAACATAAGGTATAGAGGACTTATTGATCCATTGTTTGCTTCAAGAAATCTGTGAAAAGTCCCTTGCATTAATTCTTTGTCCAGCAAGCCATGCGAAAATTTGATCCAATCAACACTTTATTCCAAAAACCAGTATTACAACAATGTATATGAATCCACACTCAATACTCTAATTGAGGGAGTATTTATACAAAATATTTTACATAAAATATCTCATAACATAGTGAGATATATTCTAGTGATGACAAATCATTTTTACAAGAAAATAGAGACAACTAGTCTCGAAGATAGGAGAAAATCAAACAGATGTTGTGCCGTTCCTATTTGTGCTGAATGTACTGGAGGCAGGTCCTTTTATTTGGCTTGTTGTTGTCTTCTATGGTAACTTCGTGTTGGTTGCCCTATTTGACTGATACTCTTTACCTGCTCTATACTCTTCGACCTGTTTTGACCATTGTTCACCTTTATTCATCTAACCATGGTAAATAGCCCAAAATTTACATTTTACCAAAGGTAAATTTACAAAATTTCTAACATATCTTCCCACCATTTCTACTCTGGCAATTTGAGCTTCTAAAGTTTTCTTAGAGTTTCATCAGTATCTGTATATCTGAAAAAGTTAGGTTGGATGGTGAATAAGTGCTTTACCTCATGTTCAATATAAAATAAGTTCTCTAAACTGTCATAGAGAACTCAGCCTATGGGAAGTGCTTTCACTCATGTTGCACTTGATGATGAGCTAGCTTGATTGCCAGCATACTTATTCTTATCTACATAATCAATGTGTTTCATTAACTTATCATCAATGACCAAAGGACTTGGTAGCTTTTTACTCTGCAAAACTGTGAACTTCTCTATAAAAAAATTGATTTCTACTTGCATATTTTGGCACCTCCTCTCTAAGTTCTGCATCAAGGTTCTCTTTGTTAGAACCCTTTTGATTTCCAAAATGGTGTTTGTCATGTTTGATATGCCAAGTACTTCCAACTGTTCTTTGTCTCTGTTATTCAAAAACTATATAAGCCTATTGGCTTCCTCTGGCATTTTACCCAATTGTGCCTTTATCTGTTGAATTGGTTCGTGGGTTGTTTTTATTAAGTCGA
>APFE030092303.1:0-106445 GCA_000404065.3 Pinus taeda
ATTTTTTTTTTTTTTTTTTTTTTTTTTGAACGTGGGGAAGGTCCCCGCTGAAAAGCCACATATTACAATCATATTACACAATATACATATCAGCACAAACTGATAAGGAGTCATATTACACAATATACATATCAGCACAAACTGATAAGGAGTCACGTCGCAGCCATCAAATCAATCGAAATATTCCAACATTCGCCAAATATACGCCAGCATCCGCTGCGCTACACGAATCATCGTGACCGGAGTGCGTGAAAACGACTTCCCCGACAGACATTTATAATTACGCCGTAAGGCGTTTCCCTCTGAAATGAACTCTCCCAAATGCTTCTCTGTCCTAATCGTAGCCGTTAGATATTTTGTTAGACGATTGAACAAAAATCAGCCGTCTAATTTAAAAAACAACTGCAAAACACTTGGAGCTGCAGCTGTGCTTTTGCAAGGCATTTGATTCGTTTGACGCTTGGACCACCAATTTGGTTAACGCGAGCGGGTTGAAAGGTTATCAGTGCCAAGGTTCGATGCCCCTCGCACTAAATTCCTCCACAGATTTTTCAGTAGCGGAAATGGGCATTCACATTCGAATGCTTATAGGGATTCCAGAGACATGCTACTATCGGGATTGGGACTGGGACTGGGCATCAGGCTGGCATTCGCAGTATCTCCCCCAAGTTTGGCCGAATCTCCAGAACCAAAATTGAAGATGCAGGAAGACCAGAAGTCGCGAGATCCAGTCTCACCACAGCCTCGAGCAGGCATTATGGGATTATGGGAGGACCTGTTATTACCAAGAGTGGAAAAGTGCTTCCAAAGCTCAAGATCTTTGTGGGGTACGATCCCCGTGAGGATCTTGCCTACGAGGTCTGCAAGGCATTCGATACTGAAACATGCCACATTTCCAGTTGAAGTAATCCCCATCAAACAAGCGGATCTCTGCAAGGCTGGGCTTTACTGGCCCACAAGGGATCCCACTGAGAGCACCCAGTTCTCCTTTTCCAGGTTCTTGACTCCTTTCCTAGCTGGGTCCGAGGGTTGGGCTATGTTCGTAGACTGTGATTTTCTCTATATTGTTGATGTTATGGAATTAGCTGAGCTCATTGATGATAAGTATGCTATAATGTGTGTCAAACATGATTACAAGTCCAAGAGTGCTACAAAAATGGATGGGATTGTGCAGACTACTTACCCTAGAAAGAACTGGTCATTTATGGTTTTGTATAATTGCGGGCACCCCAAGAACAGAGTTTTGACACCCTCCGTTGTGAATTCCCAATCTGGGGCATTTTTGCATAGATTCACTTGGCTTGATGACAATGATATTGGACCCATTCCCTACACCTGGAATTTCCTTGTTGGTCACAATGAAATTGATGACAAAGAACTTCCCGAAGCTATACATTATACAATGGGAGGCCCTTGGTTCAAGGCCTGGAAAGATTGCCAATTCGCAGATCTGTGGCTTCAGGAAGTGGATGAGTATAAGAGGTCCCAGATGATACAGAAGGTGATTCAAGATGAGCTCATAAGGCTGTTGGATACAAGAATGAATGAAAGAGCAGGAGAGCTTGAAACCAGAGTAGGTGAGTTGGAAGGCAAGGTTAGAGAGATCTCTGCTCTGCAGAAATTGCTGTTGTTTTATCTGCAAGAGAGGTTTCTAACAGAGGGAGGGAATGGTGTGAAAGAACCTCTTTTTGATGCCTAGTTGAACAAGGGATTGCGGAGCAGAAAGGAATTGCTTTGGAATACCCTGTCGGATCTTGTGAGAGTGCAAAATAGGAATATGTTTTGGAGGTACTAGTGCAGGATATAGCCTAATTATTTTTATTCGATTCTATTTTTATCTCTAAATATTAGAGAGAAATTTTAGTTTTCTGCATAAATTTTGAACTGGAAGTTAACTTATTTCTTAATATACTATTCGCCCATGGTATAGTCAAATCACCTTTACTTTATAGCAGCTAAGAAATAGCTACATTCTTCATTCTCATCCTTTTTCCTGAAAGAATGGTATGAAGGGTTTGTACCCTATCTGGACAATAATGTCATTGTGACAAAAAAATTTCTCCAATTTCATTGCGATTTCATGGAATATACTTCATCACGTCGATTGGTATAATTGTATTAATTCTATTTATTAGCTATCTTGATTGCAATGTATGGATGGTTGTTTTCGGCCAGGCTCAAACATCTCTGTGTTGTTGGGGTTGCCATTGTGGTGTATTTAGTGACTATTTTGATGTGTTTATGTTGAAAATTTATAACCTTCATAAGCATTTTTAAGTTCACTGTTATTCAATAAGTAGTGTATTTTGTGAAGGACAATGGAGATCAGTGGATCTTCTCATTTGCTGTGAACAATACTAGAGTGCTCAAGCTAATGTGTACAAAGCATATCACAGCAAGATATATTCATATTTTGCATGTGCGAAGTATGCATTATGCTCACATATGGAATTTTTAACAGTGTTCTTCTACGAGATAAGTATGCCTTTATGTTTTGATGCAGACACCTCCAATCTGCACAGCACTCTGGTCCTCAGGTTTCCACAGGGGTAGACTTACACCACCCATTTAAACCTAACATAAATGTCAAAGAACGCTTCCCGTGATCTGAAAAGGGGCTAGTAACTATAATAGAGAATAGGCTGTGCAAGCTTTAGCAGAGGGATCAAATGAAGATTTCCAATCTCAAAACCTGCAAACAAATTTACAGCAGAAGAGATTTAGTGAAGAATTACGTGATGCTATGTTCCTGCAAACAATTGCGGTATTTATGAATGCAAACCACAAAAATATTCAGGTTGGGGATGAATAATCTACAGGGGACAACACCAATCTTTAGATTGCCGAAAAGCTAGAAAAGCTGTCTTTATTCCATTATCTCTAATCTTTGATACAAAGAAAACTCCCTAGATAACTAGCATACCGGCCCTACAATCGCTTCCCTCAGCGTATGGCTCATCTGAGCACATTCTTTATCCCCCTATGACAATTATAAGCACTGGATATAGATCTATACCAAACCAGACTCCCGTTTAATGAGCTTAAAAAATGCCAGTGGATTGTGACAGATCTCATTGATGGTATGTCCTCTGATTAGTTGATGCCTGCCAAGAAACAGAGAGCTTGTTACTGACCCACTAGAATAAAATGATTTCCTTCTCTCTCAGGAAAGGTATTAGCCTATTAAACCAATAAATGTCAACTGACCCGGTTCAGTATTCGCCCAGATGGAGTTGCATCAAAGAAGGACATTGGTGCACGAAATATACACCTGTGCAGAGTGCTGAAAAGTTGGTTAGCAGTTTTAAGTCCAACCAATGAAAGAAGCATAGACCTCACAAGAACGCACATGGAGCTGCTTAATGTCAAGAATGAAAAGGGACTTTCTCATAGGGGAACTCTCATTTTATTTTGTAGAGGCTTCCGATGTCATCCAGAGGTTACTACATATTTGAAGTAGCTGACTTATTATTTGGGCCAGTAGTATTATAGGTATCAAAGTACCATTGTATGCAGCAGTAATGTAAGACCAGTATACCGACATGCTTACCCTGCCTCTCTCTCTTTCTTCTTCTTGTACAAGCTATGAATTTTTATTCTCTTTATCCAATTTTTCTTTGTGGTTTTCTGGTTCAACCTCTTCCTCTACATCTATTGAGTTCTGAACACCGCACTGCTCCAGTGTGTCACTGGCAGTAACATTTTTCACTGCAGCTGTATTGCCAGGACATGAGCTTTCAACAAATCTCTCTGATGTGTACACTTCAGATTTCTCCATAGCAGAAATAGTTTTCAAAGCTTTCTGATGTGCACCAACTAATTCCACAAAATCTGTGCCTGATTGTAAGATGTCATCATATCTGCCAACCTGAGTAATTTCACCATCTCGCATTACCTGTGAAGAATATCATTTACATCAACAAAATATGGATCACTTATCTCCTCCTCTCAATAAATGATCAATAAACCCACTGTCCCTTTACCAATTACATTGAAAATTTTAATATCACTAGAACAGGATGAAAGAAATTCAAACCTACCAGAATGATGTCAGCAGAGGGTAAAAACTCCACTTGATGAGTTACATAGACTACAGTCTTTGAACCCAAAATACCAAATATGCATTCCTATAACAAGCAAGTCCAATTTCTTAGATGTTTATGGACGTGAATTTGCACTGGCACAACCAGCAATGTATATTATCCAAACTGAACAATGAATTGCAGAGTGCTACTGTAGAGCTTCATCATTCCATCAAAACATTAAAACTAATTAATTCAGCAAACCTACAGTATGTAAAGGATAAGAGAAACATACTTGGAAAATATGTTTTTCGGTATGTGCATCCACAGCACTAAAAGGGTCATCAAAAATATAAATGTCTACATCTTGATATAAAGCACGGGCAATCTGTATTCTCTGTTTTTGTCCACCACTCAAATTTAACCCTCTTTCTCCAATGTCTGTCTCGTCCCCATAAGGAAAAATTCAAGATCTTTCTTCAATGCACAATCATCAAGTACACTATTATATCTAATAGTATCCATCTGTTTTCCAAAGAGAATAGCGTCTTTAATTTTCCCACTTTGTATCCAGAGTTATAGTCCTCAAATGAAACCTTTACGCAGATCTCTTATGGAAACCTACCCCAGATACACCGTTGTTGATCTGTTGATCTCACAGAAAAACAGTGCTGCTAAGGCTGACAAACACAAACTGTTAGCCTTTTAAAATTCATGTCGTTGCTTCACAGTGAAAAAGAGATAAGAGATTGGATTCTATTATTGTATGAGTTGCTATGGATCTATGCCATAGGGTTTGAATTCCATTATTACTTTATTTTTGTATGAAAAAATCGCATATTTAATACTCAAGCGGAATATTCATCAAATGAACTGCAGTTGTAAATGAATCCAATTCATCTTGTTCTTTGAATCTGTTCTTTTCTGTTTTTGGTATGAAAATCCTTGTGAAACATTTTTATATCCAAATACTTCTGGATTTTTTGAGATATATTTATTATTCTTTTCCTAGGTACAAATGCATTTTATCTGTTTTAATTTCTGGATATGGATGACTATATAATTATGAAAAGTTCCTTTTATGACACTGACAGTTTCTGGTGCATTACAATTTACAGAATTAGTTTCCCTACTTATAGCTGTTCCTTTTCTTGATTTCAGTAATACAGACAAAAAAATGTACTTTTCAATTTTTGAAAAATCCTCTTGAAATTTGATTTAAAGACTAAAGTTTATGAATCATGTATCAATACAATCCTATTGTGCAGATAATGGATGCTTTTCCTATGGACATTTCATTTGTTGTCAGGACTCGAGATGTCAATCTATGAAAGCCAACGTGCTAGTAAATTTGATGTCAAATTTTAGACATTTTCTCTATGTGAGTGAAGTCATTCCTTGAATTTGGTGTTCATGCACATAATTCTGTTGTGATAAAAAACAATTATCCTATTTTTGGAAGTGCCCTTTGCTTAGACAGAGGAACTTAATAGACCAATACAATTGATCCATGTAATATTTCCTTTTGATCCATGTATATTTTCAAACAAATAATCGTAAATTGTTATGGCATGGCTACCAATTTCATAAAAAAGTCTTACCTAACACGTTATTCATAAATTAATAGACCAATACAATTGAGTAACAAGCTCTATTTGCATGCCTTTACTCTCCAAAAAAAATGCCTGGCATATTGGTGGAAAAAGAGATTCCCAGTTCTCAGAAGTTCTATTGCCCGTTCAAGGATTGCTCGCCACTCTTGTTGAAGGATGTGCCTGAAGTAGGAAGCTCAACTGAGCCAGCTGTTGTTGTTATAAAAGAGTCAGAATGCCCTGAATGCAGAAGGTTGTTTTGTGCTCAATGTGGTGGTAAGAATGATAAAAGGAGCTAATATTTCCTTGGATTTGGGACCTGGGAGACAACAAAGTTGTGAAAAATACATATGGCTGTAAATATTGTTTACCAAATTCCATTGTGGTTTCTCTTTAACTTGATCTTTGTAATGTAGTCCTGATTCTCTTAAACAAGGGAATTGTCTGTTTTTCAGGTTGCATAGATGTTGAACAATTAATGTGCATTCATTATTGAATATCTATAGTAATGCTGTATTCAAGTATGTTTACAATGTTGTGTTCAAGTGCATTCACAATTTGTTCTTATACCACAACTTCTTCGTCATGAATAACTTGATTTGTTTCAAAGTACACGCCATGAAGATTTCATTCAAGAGATACATTATTGAACAAAAACAAACTTAAAATGTAGTAAGTTCAACCCCATACCTGTTGTGGATCTTTGATAGTCAGGGTTCTTGCGAAGTTTCATGAGTCAAGAAAAAGCCTCAAAGGACCTTGTGAAGTCTCTTTACTGAAATCTTTTTGAAGACTTACCTTCGCAGGTTTTGGATAACTTGATCAGGGGTGTTCTGAAGCACATATCAGATTGCATTGTAGCTACATTTCTCAGTGATAACGTTAAGCGGTTCAATACAAATGCTGTTATGGGAATGGAGGTTGATTTGACACTGCTTGAATCATTTGCAGATACTCAATTTCATGACCGTGGCTTGCATTCCTCATGCTGCTCTGTAGCCCTCTGTCTAATAATCTTAATTTCTTCATCTTTCATATGCAATTTTGATGAGACTATACCACATGGCTTATAAAATCCTGAAAGAATGGTATGAAGGGTTTGTACCCTATCTGGACAATAATGTCATTGTGACAAAAAAATTTCTCCAATGTAGTTATCTCAGACATTGCAATTTCATGGAATATGCTTCATCATATCAATTGGTGTAATTGTATATGGATGGTTATTTTAGGTTATTCACCTATGGTATGGTCAAATATGCCTTTAATTTAGCTACATTCTTCAATATCATCCTTTTTCCTGAAAGAATTGTGTGAAGGGTTTGTATTCTATCTGGACAAAAATATTATTGTGGCATTTTTTTTCTATCTTAAATGCAGTTATCTCAAACATTGCGATTTCATGGAATATACTTCATCACATCGATTGGTATAATTGTATTAATTCTATTTATTAGCTATCTTGATTGCAATGTATGGATGGTTGTCTTCGGCCAGGGTCAAACATCTCTGTGTTGTTGGGGTTGCCATTGTGGTGTATTTAGTGACTATTTTGATGTGTTTATGTTGAAAATTTATAACCTTCATAAGAATTTTTAAGTTCACTGTTATTTAAGTGGTGTATTTTGTGAAGGACAATGGAGATCAGTGGATCTTCTCATTTGCTGTGAACAATACTAGAGTGCTCAAGCTAGTGTGTACAAAGCATATCACAGCAAGATATATTCGTATTTTGCATGTGCGAAGTATGCATTATGCTCACATATGGAATTTTTAACAGTGTTCTTCTACGAGAAAAGTATGCATTTATGTTTTGATGCAGACACCTCCAATCTACACAACGCTCTGGTCCTCAGGTTTCCACAGGGGTAGACTTACACCACCCATTTAAACCTAACCTAAATGTCAAAGAACGCTTCCCGTGATCTGAAAAGGGGTTAGTAACTATAATAGAGAATAGGCTGTGCAAGCTTTAGCAGAGGGATCAAATGAAGATTTCCAATCTCAAAACATGCAAACAAGTTTACAGCAGAAGAGATTTAGTGAAGAATTACGTGATGCTCTGTTCCTGCAAACTTATGAATGCAAACCACTAAAATATTCAGGTTGGGGATGAATAATCTACAGGGGACAACACCAATCTTTAGATTGCCGAAAAGCTAGAAAAGCTGTCTTTATTCCATTTTCTCTAATCTTTGATACAAAGAAAAATCCCTGGATAACTAGCATACCGGCCCTACAATCGCTTCCCTCAGCGTATGGCTCATCTGAGCACATTCTTTATACCCCAATGACAATTATAAGCACTGGATATACATCTATACCAAACCAGACTCCCGTTTAATGAGCTTAAAAAATGCCAGTGGATTGTGACAGATCTCATTGATGGTATGTCCTTTTGGAATTGCCACAGTTGAGTTGTAGAAGTAGCATGCGCAGCCTGCCCACCTTCTGTCCATGTTTCCTTGTTAGCACCTATTCCCTGGGTAGTTTTTCTTTCTTCACATCATGTAGTGCGGTTTCTTATTTTTGCATGATGTATAAGTTGTTTCTTTTTTCATCATGTTTAAGTTGTTTCACAAACTTTTCTGAACTTACAAAACATAATTTCCATGGGACACTTCATGAATCCTATCTTAAACTTCATGTTTTATCAACCAAGTTTCTTAAACCTAAAAATTAGTGGTTATTGTAAATATTCTTACTGAATTCAATGCAGGTTATCTTTTTGTTTTAAGTTATAAATAAATAAGTCCTATATGAACAACTTGCCAGATTTCTTGTTAAATTCCATGCATTGTTAATGTTTCAGTGGCATGAGGGATGGATATGAGACCTACACCAGCGACAGGGGAACTCAGTTGTCTGGGGGGCAGAAACAGAGAATAGCAATAGCAAGGGTAATTATAAAGAATCCAAGTGTCTTGCTGTTGGATGAGGCAACGAGTGCTTTGGATAGTCATTTGGAGAAAGTTGTTCAAGAAGCACTGGATGGAGTCATGGTAGGAAGAACCAGTGTGGTTGTAGCTCATCGTTTGAGCACAATTCTTCAGAATGCTGACAGTATAACAGTCATTGAGAATGGAAAGGTTGTTGAACAAGGAAATCACGCTTCTCTACTGAGCAAAGCCGAAGGAGGTGCATATTTTGGTTTGATTAAACTGCAGCAACCACATTAACCAATTATTCAACCTGTAAGCTAAACTGCAATAATCCTCATACTCCTCATCACAAATGTCGCCAGTTATAAAGAGTGCAGGGCAATCAACGCAAAATTGATATTTGAGTTGTTTCGCTAAATGGTGATGATTAGAAGCAGAAAGGATAATAATTAGGCTATATGTTGTAAAAAAGTTAATTAAATATCTCGGGTGATTATGAAGAATAATCATAAACCTTATTATTACTGCTTTCAGAAGTAGAAAGGCTAATAATTAGGTTGTCTTGTAGAATTGAGGCTTCTGTGATCCATTAATTTTATAAGAAGAGCTTCGGCATAAAATCACATGAAAAAGACCTTTGTCGACGCGTTTCGAACCAACTAGTGTGGTTCATCGTCAGGACAAGTTGAAGAAACATATCTGGCCTAGCATGCTAAATAGACTGTGCAGAGACTCCAACGGTTACCTAACGGCTAATTAATGGCTATTTTGGACCCTAAGTCAAGGTCAAAATTATATTAATAAATTAAATATTGTTTTTATTTTAATAATCCTATTAATAATATATTACTCTAAAATAAGTAAACTTAGGTACAAATGGTACATGAGAGAATAAATAAAATTCTGAATGTTATTGGAGTCTCTGCACAGTCTATTTAGCATGCTAGGACAGATATGTTTCTTCAACTTGTCCTGACGATGAACCACACTAGTTGGTTCGAAACGCGTCGACAAAGGTCTTTTTCATGTGATTTTATGCCGAAGTTCTTCTTATAAAATTAGGCTGTCTGTTGTAAAAAAGTGAATTAAATATCTCATTATAAAGAATAATCATAAACCTTATTATTATTGATTTTAATGTGAAAATTATCTTATCAAGAGTAAATTTCCTTGTTTCATGGATGTTTTTAGAATTGAATGGCATTGCAAATCTTCTTTTGTTCTACTTGAGGATGGGCTACAGTGGAAATATGTACATGTAACAAACTTACATTTTCATGATCATCCCAGTAAAGTATGTATTTAATTTTCATATATTGTATATAAAATTTAATATCCGACGCAGCTTTCGTGATTTACAAATTTCATTAAATTTAACATCCGACATAGCTTTCGTGATTTACAGAACAACCTTGGGATTACACAGAAAAATATATTACGTTTTTTCTTTCGTGATTTACAATTGCAAGAATGATATGATAGGCTGGAGTTTTCCGAGTGGAATGGGGACTTACGAGAACATAAAAGAAGATGGACTTTGAGTTTCC
This sequence comes from Pinus taeda, assembly GCA_000404065.3. Classification (NCBI taxonomy): domain Eukaryota; kingdom Viridiplantae; phylum Streptophyta; class Pinopsida; order Pinales; family Pinaceae; genus Pinus; species Pinus taeda. Next base: position 10,044 of record APFE030092303.1, read on the forward strand.
AAGATTTTGAGGATGTCATTCCTCCCCAGTTTTCCATTCAACTGCTATGTGAATTAACTGATGGTAATGCTATAATCAGTACTGGAGTGGGCCAACACTAGATGTGGGCAGCCCAATGGTTCCAATATGAGAGACCTCGACTGTGGCTGACATCAGGGGGTCTCAGGGCTATGGGATTTGGTTTGCCTGTAGCCTTGGGAGCCGTCGTGGCCAATCCAGGGGCTATTGTTGTTGATATAGATGGAGATGTTAGTTTTATGATGGATGTGCAAGAATTGGCCACCATCAGGGTAGAAAACCTGCCTGTTAAGATGATGATATTTAACAATCAGCACTTGGGCATGGTGGTCCAATGGGAAGATCGCTTTTACAAAGTAAACATAGCACATACTTACCTCAAGGATCCATCTGCTAAATCTGAGATTTTCCTCAATCTTTTGAAGATGGCAGATGCATGCAATATACCAGTAGCTAAGGTAACAAAGAAAGCAGATGTCAGGGAGGCCATTTTACAAATGCTCGATACCCCGAGCCATATTTATTGGATGCCATTGTGCCACACCAGGAGCATGTCTTGCCTATGATACCCAGTGGTGGAGCTTTTAAAGATATTATAACCGAAGGCGATGAGAGAAGAGCATACTAAAAAGAAGAGCTTAAGCCGTTTCTCATTGTATAAGATTATTCTAGGTTCTAAAAGTGCATTTTCATTGTTTTCCTGTTGAAGGCATGGAGAAAGCTTTATTTTATTTCCTCTACAATTTTTTTGGTAGGACACATTTTATTTCTCTAACTTATACGGTACATAAATCAAGGCAAGTTTGGACACTTTAGATTGTTCACAAAGTCTTGATTTTATGTTTATATGTTGTGATTGCTAAGAATGAATGCAACAAACTTTCATCTCTGTTTCTACTGATATTGGGTGGCCCATGAGGCAAGGGCATAAATTGTGGTGCATTGTATCTCTACTTCTACTTCTTCTTCTTTTTCTATATTTTGTTGTTTGTTATAGCAAATGTGCATTCATTTCCTTGCATAGAGCATTTTGCAAAGTAAGATTCACATAAGATATCCAAGGATGAATTGAAAATAACCTATATGAGGAGGATAAATGTGGTAGTGTCATGGATTGCATAATAGCATATGGCATACAGGTTTGATGGTAACTCACTATTTCTACCTTTGACAATGGACTTCGAAAAGATGCTCATCCTATATGTAAGAAATTTGTGTTTTAAAGATTTTTTGAATTGCTAACTCGAGATCTTGAAGTCAAGACTTTTTACTAAATGTCTTTGCTGGATACCTTAGAGATGTAACTATTGTTGTACTTAGCATTGTCTAACAATTATAAGTTAGTGAATTCCATATTGTAGGACATATGTTGGAAAGTCAATTTTTCGTTGTTTCTAGAATTTTAGAGTTGACCTTTCCCGTATTATTATAAAACCTGACCATTGACAGTGATTTCTAAATTATAGTTTTGCAAATGGACATTGCTCCCAGAGTAAAAATATTCAATGTTCAGGAAGAAAGAGTACCGGGTGTTGTGGGGTGAAGTTTGGGGGTGGGTCTTCGGATAAAAACATCTCTTCTTGTACATCACATGGTAAATCATGCTCAACTCTCTGTAGTGAACCATTTTGTAGGAACATGTTCCATTCTTATTTAATTGGAGCTCTTCTTCATTCGAAGACTCTTCTGCCCAAACAATTGTAGGTTCTGCAACTAGCTATTTGAGATAGTCGACATAAAGTTAGATTGTTGCACCTAGATATGAATCCATTCATCTCATCAATTAAGCAGATTGCTTTTGTGAAAATGTGTTTCCTTGTGGGTTTGGGATATTTTTGCCATTTGCCCTGAGAGAAGTGAGGTGCACTCTACAGCCGGGGGTGCAGAGGACATTGAATGTGTGTCATGTCACTTGTATAAGGTTAATAAAATAAAATGAGAGAAAAGTCACTGTCATATGTGTAGAAATTCCACAAAAATTCTGATCTGCTTGAATGAACAAATCTGAACATAACTTGTAACTCGAGATGCAGAATATAACAACACTTGTTTTTCTAGGGAACCCAACTAGGAAAACCCTCTGCTTGATTGAGAATTTTATTGATAGAAGAATGAGCAATAGATATCTTACAAAAACAATCTTGTTTCAATAGGAACCAATTTTGTTTTCTATTCTTGTACTAAGCTGAAGCACTCCTTGCAAGACTTTGATCCTTACTTCCCTATTTCCTTGCGCAAGTCCCAAGGAAATTCTCCTATAAATCTGCGCACAAGCCTCTCTTTGTATGCTGAACCTCTCAAAAGTTCACACACACAAACACAAATTTGTGTTCTCCACTGCCTTGTGTCGCCAACTCGTGCTCACAAGACAATTGAATAACAATGTGCCTTAATCCTTGGGGGAGCGCTCAGACATCAAGGCTCAAAGCCATTACAAGAAATACTCATTATGAACTCAATACATCACATGTAGGGATTGAACCTGTTTGGGGGCGATAACAAGTTAACAGCATTTATGCCAACCACGTGAGCTAAATCCGGTTGATGTGTGTATGTGTATAAGTTACCAGATGTCAGATTTAAAATTGGATATGGATCCACCAATATTTTAAACATTAATAATTTGTTATTACATTACATTAAGTCATTTTATGAACCATATCACTCTTAACATGTTACTTTTAAGATTACGTACTAATAACATGTATGTGGTTCATAAAGTTTACATTTAATTCAATTATGTACAATGGCAGCGGTTTATAAATATTACTTTAATATATTTAAGAGCCTAATTCATAATTCCACAAAAACAATTGTTGAACTTCAGACTCTCTCAATCCCCTCTTAAGATCATATGTGAGGAGATGCCAACCTGAAGGAAATATGCTACATGTCATTACCAGAATTGAAAAATGAAAAATTAGAAATGGAGTTTCTTCAAGAGTTTCATGATTTGATTTTCTTAATCAATCTATTGGCCTCTCTTTGTACCTTTTGGGACAATTGCTAGTCGTATTAGTTATTAGTTAATTAGGCCGATAGTTCACTCTCCACTTGACATCTGTGCACCGAGCTTCCGGGAGAGTTCGTGGAGTTTATGGCTGTTTCCGTTTACGGTTTCGTGGAGTTAATGGCTATTTCAGTTTATGGGCTCCAATTTCTGTCTGTATAGTCGAATCGGCATTGGCAATGGAATCCCCTGTATCCTCATGCCCCCAAAACCCTCTTGAACCTGAAATCGGGATAGAAATTGAAAGTTCGCCTCCTCGTTCTCACAATCTTCGTCCTGCAGTTTCAACGATTGACGCCTCGTCCTCCGTGGCTGCAACGACAACCTCCACCTCATGTAATTTCCCACAGCAATCACAACTTCTATTGCGATGTATTTATCAATCACAGAGGGTCGGATGTGAAAAAAATAATGTACAAAAACATGTTCACATAAACAAAAACAACTACATGGATAATGAATAACCTCTACATGACATTACTATCATTTACCAAATAGCCATATTCGAATACACATAACTAATCATTTCAAGTATAACTCATTATCGTCCACCCTAGCTTTCAACAACGTCCATTCACATGTTTCTATTTTTCCACACACTACTATTATTTACAAAATATCCATATTCAAAATACACATAACTAATACTTTCAACTCCAACTCATTATCATCCACCCTTTCTTTCAACAATGTCCATTCACATGTCGCTATTCTTTCACAAACTATTATTATTTACAAAATATCCATTTTCAGAATACACATAACTAACTATTGCAATTGTAACTCATTATCATCCACCCTTGCTTTCAACAATGTCCATTCACATGTCCCTATCCTTCCCCGCTCTATGCTATTCTTCACCACTCTATGCCTTACGACGTTTCCTTTGCAACATAAGGTGCAAATGCTAGTTATAGTAACCTATAAAGTATATCTTTAATTTATTGTCACTCGCTTTACAATCGGAGTGTGTCACTCACCTGGTTTCAATTTAATTTCCGTAATTGTATAATATTATATGTCTATTTAATTTATTTTCCAGGTTTACCTTATAAAGTTGTGTTATTTTATAATTATCCTACGTGGAAGAATATCAGTAGCAAAGCAATCGAGTATTGCCACCTTTCAATATCATCCTTACCTAGCAAACAATCAGGTGAGCTGACTATATTTCCGCTCCGTAGCAAATCAATCGAGGTTTAGCTGATTGCTACTCCGCAATTTTTCCCACTGAAATAGAATATTCAAAACAGTCCATTCGTAGGTCCATAGACTCAGTTCGTTTGGTTGGACGAATCTTTTGGACACCAACCTGGTTGCAGTCAAGAAGCCGATTCTCCGACGGTATCTTTTCCTGCAGTTGCGTATCAACACAAGGGACCTGTATACTTACCTACGCCATTGACAAAAGGAAAAACTTCACCCTCTCTGGCCTCCTACAATTCTGGTTTTGTTAAGAAGCCTCAACTTTGGGAGAATTTATTGACATTGAAGAGATGGGTGAAGATCTGATATTGGAGCAGAAACATGGCAAAGCCAGGGTCAGGGTCGCTAGGGCTTGGAGGCAATCGGGAAAGCAATGGATCGTCGAGTGGAATGTTAACATAATGCTTTACTCTGAATGCCTTGCTGCTTATACCGATGGCGACAATTCTGATATTGTTGCCACTGATTCCATGAAGAATACTGTTAGTCGTCCTTTCTGCTTTCTTCCTCTTAATTATAATTCATGCGTTTTTATGTTGTAAATCAGGTAGATTTGTATGCAAAATATATTTTCATAGGACCTGTGGGATTTTATTTTATATTATTTTTTAAAGGTTAATTATAGTCAATAAAAAATTAAGGCACAAGAGTTTTGATCATGGATCATGATCTTCCATCTTTGAAATATCTGCTGTAGCAGTGTTCCTCGGAATTAAGGAGGCGAATAAATTATAATATCTATAAATTTTTCCCTTCCTTAGACAGAGTAAAATTTTACCGCAACTCTTATACTGAAGTGCAAAGTTCTGATCAGGGGTCATGATCTTCCGTCTTTGAAATACCTGCTGTAGTAATGTTTTTCTGAAGTAAGCAGGCGAATAAATTTTTCCCTTCCTTAGACATGGTAAAGTTTTACTGCAACACTTATATTGAAGTGCAAAGTTCCGATCATGGATCATGATCTTCTATCTTTGAAATATCTGCTGTAGCAGTGTTCTTCTGAAGTAAGCAGGCGAATAGACTATAATATTTTATAAATTTTGCCCGCCCTTAGACAGAGCAAAGTTTTACTGCAAGTCTTATACTGAAATGCAAAGTATTCAACCAAACCCCCCGGATAAAAATGGTCTTTGAAGCCATTCTGGGTAGTTACTGTTTGTTTGTTGTTTGCCCTTTTAGTGTCCTTTGAGACCAATTTGATCAAGAGGATCTCTTAACCCAGCATTAAAACTGAAATCATGAACATAGTTAATCCAGATTTAATTAAAAAATGAACTAATTAAATTTAAAAATGATGGTGTTTTATAGAGTCCGTATCTTTGTTTGAACAGCGATACGAAGTCTCCTAGTTTGTTTCTTTAATATTACCAGCATGCATGTCAGACTCTATAATGGTACACTAATTTGATGGAAATTTATATCTATATTTAGTTTAACGCTGTGAGATTGAGGTTCAAATGCAGTTTCTGTTTCTGTCCTTCATAGTTGGAGATCTGGATTTAGGCAATGAATCAAAATGTTAATTAATTAGAATTTTAAAATGCCTGATCTTAGTTTGCTTCTCCCGTCTGGCAGCTCAGATGTGTTTGAATGCTAACACAGTCACAAGATCACAACGATAGCAAACTCACAAGTGCAAGGGGATTTAAGTGGTAAAATCCTCAAGAGTGAAACATCCATGGTTACAAAGGAAATTTCTATTAAGCTCTCATATCAATCAACTTAATACAATGAGGACTATAGTCCAATTTATAGAGCAATCAACTGAAGGCTAACTACTCACTCATTGCATTTTACTAAGCCACCTATGGCAGTTCACTCAGCGACTTCTCCATTAGCTAAGCAAAAATGGTTGACTTTTGCAAATTAAGCTTACTTTCAACTTGGGATCTAGCATGATAAGATCAAGATAGGTTAACCAAAGTGAGCCAACCTTATTTTGATAATTACAATGTTTATTTTGATGATCACAATGTTTATTTTTGATACTTTCAATATAGATTTTTATTTTTTATTTTTCTATTTTTTTATTCTGAGGAAAGAAATCAGCCTCACTCTCAGCTTGAGGGCTAGAGTGAGGTTGCTGGTACCAGGCCAAGCCACAGGTATACTGACTTAAGAGTTCACAAAGCTCGAAGCCAATATAATAATATTCATAGACATGGAGCCGTTACAACAATATTTATCAAAGCATTATAGCTCATCATGCAACTAGTGGGGATTGAACTTGGGAAGATAACAAACATTCCACCCAACCACCCTATATAACTCCAATTGACTCAATACATATATATTTGAGATAGATTCCATATTTTTTTGCATATATTTTGTGATTAGATATTCCATCAAAATTTTTCTTTCTGGTTCTAGAAATGGGAGATCTGATCTAATGAGAATAGATAATGTTGATGTTTGTAGCATCTGACACGAACTTCCACATAGGTCTAGTGTTGCATGTGTAGAAGTTGTCCAAAAAGGGCCTTTCTTACCTTTGTAATTGATTTTATTAAAGTGAAAAGTCTTTTTAATTATTGAGTCAGCAAAGTCTAATAAAATGTAATTTGATTACATTACTGATTTTGATGAATCTCAACCATTGATCTCAAGTGGGATGAGATTTAATTTCAGCTTCCAATCACTTTGGGGACATTGGGGATTATAGTTAGGAGATTCAATTCAATGCTATAAGGGAAGGACAAAGTGAAAGGAAATGACACAGTGTGATAGACAAAGAGTGTTAGAAAAACACAAGTGAGACATAGAGAGAGCGATAAAGGATTTTCACTCAGTGTGCAAGTTCAAAGGAGGAAAGAAGAAATAGGAAGCAACAAAAGGAGACAAACCTAGTAACCAGAGAAGATCAGCCATAAATGAGCTCAGTTGCAGGGCTAGATAGAGACCAAGTTGCAGGGCCGTATAGCATACAGCAGCCGCAGGTTGTATATCATGTAGCAGCACGGCTTCGGTTGTACAGGACCATACCAGACTGTACAGGGCAGCTAGTGATGAGGGTTTTCTTCAGCAGGTTTTGGCATGGCCATACAGGCCGTACAGTGCATCAAAACAGTAATATTTTAGTTGTAGTTGCCATATTTTTATCAGTGGGCTATTTTCCCAGTTCGGGAGCTTTGGTAAGCTTGGAGTAATTTAATGAAAATCTGATATTTAAAGGGTAGAAATTTCTGTGCGTATTTTGGAAATTGGTTTCCTGTGCTTTTGTTGATTTTTTATTTTTTCAGTTAAATTTCCCGCACATGTATTTTGTTCTATGAGTTGAAGAATTCAATCTAACTTTAGATAGGATTCAATTGGTGAAATTTTTTGTTTTTGTTTTTTTATTGACCATAACGAAGTGTATTGTAATTATGGAATTGAATTATGAAGAAATTGATATGAATGGGATATGGATTCTTTGACACCTTGAGAACCCATTTTGTAATAGTTCATTCCCTCTGAATAGGAACTTGATTCGATCCAGAACCAGAATAAGTGGACAGAGGTACCTATTGGAATTGGATCAATTTGATTCCAGTTGTCTGGGACTTGAACTTGAGCTCGTTGAATGGAATGTATGATCTGGAGTAAGAAATATCTCCACAAATTGTTGTTGAATTCTCATTGCATTAAAGCTTATTTTGATATTTAGTTTTACAAAGCTAATTTGTTTTGAATAATTAATTTTTGTATGTACACAAACAATTGCGCACCAACAAGATATGAAGTCTCCTAGTTCATTTATTTGATTGCACTGAGAGTAGCACGGTGCAAATACAGTCCAATATCATAGGGATGTTGTCACATGGATAATGCTTACAACATCATGTCATCTTCAACAAAAATATGATACTCCTAAAAAATAATAATACTAATACTAGATGTTAATAAAATATCGATATAAATGGAAATAAAAAAATATCTATACATATGAATATTTATAATGCAAATATAAATATCTCAACAAACTTATTCATACCTGCATAATTTGTGAGTTGAAGTTGAGTGAGACAAGAAGCAGCATAGATCCATTTTAAATTATCAAGAAAATTATGCTCAAGAGAATTGATGCCTCTTGGTGGTTGGTGGTTGATAGATCTAGGGTTAAAATGGATCTGCATTGGTATTATAGGCATGTGAGTGCGACCTTGTAATTGTAAACTAATGATAATTAATCCGATGAAAATTTGTTAATTTTTGGTATGTTCTATGCTTAGAGCAATTTATTTCAATTTTTCCATTTAGCTCAATATCAATTCCAGATTAGCAATCACATCAGTGTGATAGTAAATTGCAGATAGAACATAAAAATAAACATCAGAAACAAGCTAAGACAAGAGAACACAAGATGTGGCGCCAACCAGGAACAAACCCCAATGTGGGGAAACCCTTGATCAATTCTTCTTATATATTCTTCAATAGTTCAGGAGAGAGAGAGAGAGATAGTACATATACATCAGAAGTCAACATTTTGACTTAATAAAATAAGAGCAGAGATCTTCTCTAAGAAGATGACACATGAGGTAGCTGATCTGAACTCAGGTGAAGGCAAACTGCTTCAACTGATCCTCCAAGGTGACTCCATCACCATGCTGCACTTCACTGTGCCACACCTCATCATCATGCTGCACCCGACACTATGCTGCACCTCACTGTGCCACACCTCATCATCATGCTGCACCCGACACTGTGCTGCACCCAATCACTATGCTGCATCCTACATGCTGCACTGTTGAACCCTTCATTGCACTATGCATACTGTAATACATCATCATCATGCTGCTGCAATGTATTCTTGCTACTACACTACTCACATCAAGCTGCTGCAATACATCCATGCCCATCATCATGCTGCATCCATTGTGCTGGACCATGTTGCTCCATGCACCTTACTGCACTATACAGCGCCATGCTGCTCCAGCCAAGTATGCTGCATCTAAACATACTGCCCATCATCACTGTGCTGTACACTGCAATACTGCCATGGGACAGACTTAGCTGCTTGCTATGGCTTGCAGCCTAGCAAAGCAGCTAGCTGTAGCAACCCTTCAAATCAAGCTCTTCACCAATATGCCCAGACAGTCCTTAACACGCTATCATCTACAGCATCATGGCAGCAATACAAGACTATTAATGGGCCTCTCTTAACATCAGATAAGGGCTGCGTAATAAGTCTTCTTCCATGACAACTTCTAAACAGTGGTAGTCCTTTTCTTCTACGCTAGAAGTTCCACTACCCTTGGTTAAGGGTTCCTTCTGCTTGCTGCGTATTACAAACAGTGATATTCCAGCCAGCGTATAGGAGACTTTGACTGTGTATAAGGGTCAGCAATTAGGGCTCTTTTAGAACTGCGGATTGGCCTTCACACGCTGCTGTTTAAGGCCTCTCCCTCTGCGTCTTAGCTCATCCTTTAGGACTGCGGCTAGGGTAACATAGGACAGCAGCTAGGGCTCTCCTTAGGACTGCGTAATGTCTCCTTATGCTGTAGGTAAACCCCTTATTGATGGTGTCCTAGGGTATATAAACATCTCTCCTTGCTGCATTATAGAAGCCCTTTTTGGACAGCGAAGGAGCCTTCCTAAGTCTCCTTCATGACTGCGGTTAGGGCATGTTTCCTTGACAGCATTTAGACTTCTTTTGGACAGCATTGAGTGTCATATAGAAAACTCCCTCCTTGCTGCTAGGAGATCCTCATCTTGTCTGCATATAAGACAATGTAGAGCCTTCTCCTTTTGACTGTAAGTAGGGCTAGGGTATCTCCTCTTAGGGAAGTGTATAGACTTCCTTTAGATAGTGTCTAGAGTTAGGGCAAAATCTCTAGGGCAGCATATTCTCTTAGTGACTCATCCTTCCACCAAAACCCAAAGACAAGTGGAGAGGAAGAGATCACAAGAAGAGCGTGTGTGCAAATGACTAGCAAGCCACCTCTTTTTATACTAAAACGTTGAGCACAAGTGGGGGCAATTTGGTTGCTGGCCGACCTTGGTGAATTGTCCCTTAACACAAATAAATTCATATCTCCATGAATACATGTTGGAACGGATGATCTTTAGATCAATCATACACCTCTCAACGAGAGGAATCCAAGAAAAATATCAACTGCCATGAACAAGTAGATCCACATGGAGTTTGGCCCTAGTTGCCAATTTTAACACTCCCTCTCAACTAGGGAGAACTCCATCTGCTAATCCGTCTGCAAGACTGTACTATCTCTACCATTGGTTCCCTACACTACTCTGCTCTGTTGAACTATGAAGAAGAAGAAGTGTTAAATTTTAGGTATGTTCTATGCTTAGAGCAATTTATTTCAATTTTCAAAGTTAGCTCAATATCTTTTCCAGATTAGCAATCACATCAACATTAAAGTAAACTGCAAATAGAACATAAACATAAATCGCAGAAGACAAGGCAAGACAAGAAGACACAAAATGTGGCGCTAGCTAGGGACAAACCCCAATGTGGGGAAACCCTTGATCAATTCTTCTTATATGTTCTTCAATAGTTCAGCAGAGAGAGAGAGAGATGGTACGTTTACAACAGAAGTCAACACTTTGACTTATCTAGATAAGAGCATAGATCATCTCTAAGAAGATGATACATGAGATCAGTTGAAGACATGCTGCTTCAGCTAATTCTCCAAGGTGACTCCTTCACCTATCGTTGTGCTGCATTTTGTCATCATGCTGCAACTCACCGCACTGCACCATGCACCCATCATCACTATGCTGCATCTCATCACGCTTCATTAATCATGACTGTACCCATCACTGTACTGCATTATGTGCCATTGCTGCACCATGTTCCCACCTTGACCGATGTGTTGGTTGCATCTTGCTTGCTTGTTGTCCCTAGCATGCTTGTTGTCCTTAGCATGTTTGTTGTTGCATGTTAGTTGTCCCTTGCATGTTAGCTGTAACATTGCATGCTTGGTGTATTTGCTGCTAAGTACCATACAACTGTCCGTTCGGAGATAGATGCTCCGGCTATTTCGACAGTTCCTGGCAGTTCCGGTTGTTCTAGTTGTTGCCGACAGTTCCGGTTGTTCTTGGCAGTTCTGGCAGTCCTGGTAGTCCCGACAGTTTCGGCTTTTCCGACAGTTCCGACTTTTCCGGCTTTTATGGCAGTTCCGGCTTTTCCGGGATCTAAGAAAAATATCAGTTGCCATAAATAAGATGACCCACATGGAGTTTGGCTCTAGTTGCCAATTTTAACACCCCCTCTCAACTAGGGAGAACTCCATCTGCTGATCCATATGTCCGACTGTACTGTCTCTGCCATCAGTGCCCTAGATTGCTTTGCTTTGCTCTGATCTGCTTTGATTTGCTGAGCTCTGCTCTGTTGAGCTTTGCTCTACTCTGCTTTGCTGAACCATGAAGAAGAAGAATTGATCGAGAATGTCTCATACCATTCTCTATTGACCCGAAGTCAGTTTCATCTGAAGAGAGTGTGTCACATCACTCTTATTGAACTGAAGTCAGTTTTATTGATCCCAGATCAATATCACAAGAGAGTATCTTAAACCACTCATACTGATCCCAGATCAATTTCATTGATCCCAGATCAATGTCACAAGAGAGTGTCTCAAACCACTCATATTGATCCCAGATCAGTTTCATTGATCCCAGATCAATGTCACAAGAGAGTGCCTTAAACCACTCATACTGATCCCAGATTAGTTTCATTGATCCCAGATCAATGGAGGTCATCCTAGCATAGGGAGTACGGTAGATACAGCGATGTGTCCATTGATAGTACTACTATGGTCCCTATCCTCATTTCCCTGCTCATTGATTAGATGAGAGGTACTTCCCATGAGTCCCAGACTGCATGGGTAGGATGCCTCGATAGGAGAACTAATCATCCTGTCCACAGGAGAACGAATCATCCTGTCAGTGGATGCCACAGAGAACTAATCATCTTGGCCCACAGGAGAACTAATCATCTTGTTCCATAGTCGCCACGGAGAACAAATCATCCTGGCCCACAGGAGAACTAATCATCCTGTTCCATAGTCGCCATGGAGAACAAATCATCCTGGCCCACAGGAGAACTAATCATCCTGTTCCACAGTTGCCACGGGAGAACTAATCATCCTGACCCACAGAAGAACTAATCATCCTGTTCATAGAGTGCAACGAGGAGAGGGTGAGTCGCCCTCTAGTCGTATGTTGCTCCAGTGAGTACCCCAAGCCCCCCAGAGCTCCCAAAGGTCAATGCATGCAACATGCAGGACCCTTATAAGAAGGTCTCTCAACGACTCCAAGTCGTTCAGGAAAGTCATAGATTTGACCTTTCCTCAGGGCTTTGAAAAAATGTCTGCGACTTGTACATTAGTCTCAATGCGATGGAGCTCCTCGCTCATCAACTTACCATATCGCAGATAAGGCAGTATTTGATGTCTATCTGCTGGAGCAATCATCGCATACAAGATTCCTCAATAATCGAATCCCCCCTCTAGTTGTCACAGAGAATCACATTGGTATTCATCATGTGTACAAACAACTCACTTAAGAGCTTCTGCAACCATGCAGTTTCACACGAGATCGTATTCGTAGCTATGTATTCGGTCTCGGTGGTGTTTATAGCAACTGACTTCTGCTTCCTGCTCATCCATGATATCGAAGCAGAATCCAAAGAGAACCAGCACTGAGAAGTGCTCTAGTGATCTTCCACACTGCCTGCCCAGTCAACATTCGAATAATCATGCAGTGTCATATTTCCGGCAGTGTATCTCAATCCATGAGAGATTGTGCCCCGAAGATATCTCAGAAGATTCTTGGCACCAATCCAGTGAGGCTCAAACAAATATGAGCTCACCATGCTAACTGCAAAACATATGTCTGGACGGAAGTTCATCAAGAACACCAACGCGAATGAGTTTATGAAACTCAGAGGCATTTCCCAAATCTGGTTCAACATCACTACCATACAACTTCTGAAAGTTAAGATCCTCGAGGTAGTCACAAGCTTGCAGTTTATCATTCAACATCCAAAATCAAACTCCCTCTTACTTCTGCAAATGAGAGGGTCTGCACCTGTTAGAGATAGGTCGTCCTCATAAGGTGCCGGTATGAGAGGTCTATCATCCACAACCTTCGGGTAATGGTTTGGATCTGTTTCACTCCTAGTGAATCTCAGCTTCATTAGACAACTATCAATCCTCTCATACTATGCCCGGGGTGTTTTGCTTCAAGCTAGAGAGGGATTTCTTCCCCCTGTATACATGAGATTCCCGATCATGAATCTCAAACTCCTCGGGTTGTTCCAAACCTGTGGACCTGCTGCATGAGGGGAATGGTTCCCTTATAAGATTTTCCTTCGGTACATCTTAGACATGTACCTTCATGCTCTACTTGAATTCAGACATCCCATCACCATTTGACTCACATCAGGTAGGGCCCCATAGGTAGACCTCCAGTGTTATAGATGCGATATGTCAATTGACATGATCCCCAATGGACCATTCTGCAACTTGATACAAATTGCCAAACCTGAACCCATGAGAAAAAGCATCTTTGAAAATTATATTTTTTAACACGTAGCTTTCCATCGATGAATGTCACCCTGAAACCTTTGACTTCCATGTCCGAGATGGACACCAGGCTCTTCTTGCGATCAGGTACATAAAAGAGATTCTGTAAATGAATTGAGTTATCCTTATTCAATTGAGAGTTAACATTCCCTACACCCTTTCCGGGATAGGTGGCATCAACTCCAAGTATAATCCCATGATTGTTTCCATCTCTACCAAATTAGAGAGTGCACCGATCTATCCAATGAAGTTCCTTGAAGCACTACAATCTATAAGCCAGATTCCCAAAGAATCTGAAGGAGAGGGCCAATACAAGATAACGCTTCTTTATCTTATCAGAAACAACATTTGATTCTTCATACCTGAGGTTCCTTGCTTTCTATGAAGATTCGGCAATTTCCTTGATGACTTGCATTACCTGTCATTCCTTTGATCATTGAAGATGTCCCTGGAATGATTGTTATCATCATCAAGTGATGTGCCCTTGCCATTCGGACACTCCTTCGCATAATGGCCGAACTAGTTATCTGCCTTTCCTTCCACCTTGAGATTCGGTCTTCCAATGAAGTGATCTTTAGGTAGGCCATATTCCGCTGCGCCATTCTGATAATATTCTTTGCTTTGACATCACCGTTGGTGAATTTGAAGAGGGATGAGGAATCCATTGATCCTTTTGTCCTTTCCCAACTGTCTTCGGTGATTGCTCTTTCACTCTTGCTTGGGCATTGTCTTCACCTCAGCTCTGATACCATGTTAAATTTTAGGTATGTTTTATGCTTAGAGCAATTTATTTCAATTTTCAAAGTTAACTCAATAACTTTTCTAGATTAGCAATCACATTAGCATTAAAGTAAACTACAGATAGAACATAAACATAAATCGCAGAAGACAAGCCAAGACAAGAGGACACAAGATGTGGCGCTAGCCAGGGACAAGCCCCAACGTGGGGAAACCCTTGATCAATTCTTCTTATATGTTCTTCAATAGTTCAGTAGAGAGAGAGAGAGAGATAGTACGTGTACAACATAAGTCAACACTTTGACTTATCTAGATAAGAGCATAGATCATCTCTAAGAAGATGATACATGAGATCAGTTGAAGACATGCTGCTTCAACTAATTCTCCAAGGTGACTCCTTCACCTATTGTTGTGCTGCATTTCGTCATCAAGTTGCACCTCACCGCGTTGCACCATGCTGCACCCATCATCACTATGCTGCATCTCATCACGCTTCATTAATCGTGACTGTACCCATCACTGTACTGCATTATGTGCCATTGCTGCACCATGTTGCCATCCTGACTTATGTGTTGGTTGCACCTTGCTTGCTTGTTGTCCCTAGCATGTTTGTTGTCCTTAGCATGCTTGTTGTTGCATTGTAGTTGTCCCTTGCGTGCTAGCTGTAACATTGCATGCTTGGTGTATTTGCTGCTAAGTACCATAAAACTGTCCCAATGCTAGTTAGCTGTCCTTTGCATGCTGCTCTCCTTTGAAGACAGATGCTTCGGCTGTTTCGGCAGTTCCTGGCAATTCTGACAATGCCGACTGTTACCAGCAGTTCCAGTTGTTCCGGTAGTTCCGGCAGTCTCGACAGTTCCAGTAGTCCCGACAGTTCCGATTTTTCTCGCAGTTTCGGCTTCTCCCGCAGTTTCGACATTTCTGGCTTTTCCGACTTTTCTGGCAATTTCGACTTTTTCGGCATTTCCACCGTTTCGGGCTTTTTCGGCAGTTTCGTCTTTTCCGGCAGTTCTGGCTTTTCTGGCAGTTCCGACTTTTCTGGTAGTTTCGGCTTTTCCGGCAGTTCCGACATTTTTGGCGTTTCCGACATTTCCGGCTTTTCCGGCTTTTCCAGCATTTTCGGCAGTTCTGGCGTTTTGCCCTCTGGATCAGGGCAACGTTATTCCTTAGGATCTCTCCTCCTACTAAAACCCAAAGACAAGTAGAGAGAGGAAGAGATCCCAAGTGTGTTGAAATGACTTGAAGGCCATCTCTATTTATACTAAAATGTTGAGCACATGTGGGGTTTATTTGGTTGCTGACCGACCTTGACTAATTGTCTTATAACACAAATAAATTCATAACTCCATGAATACTTATCGGAATCGAATGATCTTTAGATCAATCCTACACTCGATGAGAGGGATCCAAGAAAAATATCAGTTGCCATAAATAAGATGACCCACATGGAGTTTGGCCCTAGTTGCCAATTTTAACACTAATGGAGTCTAGGGCTATAAATATATGTAAGAGGACCAATGGAAGCAATTTCAACGAGAGAGAGGAAGACAAACTTGTGCTCCTCAATTCCTTTAACACTAGCATTCTATCTTTTTTTAATATTGAAAGGGAGGAAGCTAAACATAGGTTCCTCAATAGAAACTTGATGAAAATCTTGTTCAAGGAGAGATGTTAGAGCTATAATATAATCAACAATACTTTGGTGAAAATTTCATTAAACCCTAATTCTCCAACATATACAAGATGGAAGAAGATACTTATAATGAATTAGCACATAATACATATCATCTAAGAGAGAACTATCAAACAACATATCATCCCCAAGATTTTTTTTCTCGACTAGTGCTTCATAGTGACAAAGAGAGATTGGGCAAGTAGTGCAAATTGATCTCCAAGTGTGTGACAATGATCTTAAGAGAATTCGACCTCCCTTTATTTATATGATGAAAACCAAGCAAAATTCCTCTTAATTTAGTTTGAGAAGCCTTAAAATAATATTTAATTATGATTACAAGTTGGATAGATCACAACTAACCCCGAAGATAGCTAACTCAGTGATAAAACATAAACATTAGCCTCAATTAACCCACACGCGTGAGTTAGAAACCCTCCAAGGGTGACATCATCCTTCAAAAGTTATGTCTCTCATCAAAAGGGGCAATGGATGGCTTCAAAAGGGTGCATCCCATTCCAAAGGTCACGTCTCCTCATCAAATGGTGCCCAATCATCAAGCAAGGTTCCCTCATCAAATGGTGCCCAATCATCAAGCAAGGTTCTCTCATCAAATGGTGCCCAATCATCAAGCAAGGTTCCCTCATCATGAGATCATCCATAAACCTTCCCATGCCATCAATTCAAGCCTCATGAAAGGGATGTCATGGAGCTAGGGCATGACATCATCATGCAGAACAATGTACCATTCCCTCTTGAAGGGTCCCATGTCATCAACATCATCAAATCTCCTAAAAAACATGGCAATGTTCATCATGTAGGTGTAATGCTTGCCTGGGGGTGTCCTATCAACTTTGGGGTGCATAAGCTCTCAAGGCAATGTCCTGATCTGCAAGGTAGTGTTTAAGGTCCTAGAGGGAGAAAAGCGTTATCAACTATGTTGTAGCATCATAAGTTCAATGCTCCTCAATAAAGGTCAACATCCTAGGTCAAAGTGCTTAGTGGAGTCATCAAGGGGGGTTGGATGTTTTGTCTAAAGTGCTTGGAGAAGCATCATATAATCCCTCAAGGGATGGTAACTTTACCTAGGAGCAAAGATCTAACAACACACTCATAGAATTAAGTGAGATCAACATCATAGGTGTACAAAACCGTAAGAGTATTAGAGTGGGTCATATTCAATGATAAAGGCATCAAAGTACTCCACACAAGAATCATCTCCAAATGGCCCCCTAACGATTATTTGTAAACAAGTTGCGTTGCTTAGATATGGGAGGGTTATCACAAGGCCCTATTAGGTGCTTCCAACCCTAAGGGGTGGAACAGTTCCTAGGTCGACCCATCAATCAATAGGTGTAAGTGATCAACGACATGATATGGGGTTTACTTCATGGAGGATGCCACTGTCTTGTACTAGCTATGAAATTCACAACATCCTTGAGTGTTATGATGTGAAGAGGGAGCAATCATGGCACCTGAGTTGCCCCTTGCCCCTTTTCTCAGCTTTTTTTTATCGCCCCTCTTATATGCCATTTTCATCATTAATTTTTCCATTTTACATATAAATATTGGTTAGATGTACGTAAAGGACATTGTTGAGATGTACGTGGTTACCAAATTCCAGCTGTATGGTTGCCTTTCCAACTCCTTTGATTGCATAGCTGTTATTGTCTCCCAATTCAACCCTTTGAGATAAATTCTTCTCTATCATGCTTGAAAGATTCCTACACTCTCCGCTCATTTGTCTTGATGCTCCACTATCTACCAACCACATGTCATCATCATTTACAAAGGAATGTGTTAAAGCAGAATAGTAGAAAAGTCTTTTTCACCTTTGGTCTTCTTTGGCTTTTCATCTTCTTCAACTTCTGCCGTGGAAGCATGTTGTTTCCCTTTTCTTTTCTTGTTAGCCATATTAGGACAATCTTTCTTGAAATGCCCATATTCTTGACAACCATAACATTGTATCTTAGATAAGTCCTTCTTCTTCTTAGAGGAAAAATATCCCTTCTTATGTTGAGGTCCAAACTTCTTCTTTCCCTTATTCTTGAAGTGCGCTGCAACGACTTGAACTTCTTCATCTCGACGATCTCTAGTCATCAATCTTGCTTCTTCTTGAGCAGACTTGAACTTCTTCATCTCGACGATCTCTAGTCATCAATCTTGCTTCTTCTTGAGCACGTGATGTCCATAATTGCTCCAATGAAAGAGCTTCTTTCCAACTGCTTATGCCTATTGCAAATGCATCCCATGATCTAGGAAGACCATTGAGTGTTGTAGTCACAAGCTCTTGATCAAAGATAGTTTCTCCAATAGTTGAAATTCGACCTCACGAAGTATGAAGCCACAGTGTTGTCATTAGTCATCTTTGTATTTCAAAGCTCATTCTTCAAACTCATGGACTAACCAACATTCTTGATAGTGTAGAGTTTTGTTAAGGCATCATACATCTTCTTGGGTATTGTGCTTTGCAATGTAGGGAATGAGATGATCTCTAATGGAGGCCACTATTAGACTCATGGTAGTAACATCATTCTCCTTGAACTTCTCCTTTCCAGTTGCATCGATCAATTCAATAGTCTTTCCTGTCACAATATCCAACACTTTGTTTTTGGCAGAATAAGATCTATCATGACTTTCCAAACTCTGAAATTTGATGCTCCCTCTAGCTTGTTTTCAGATTTCATAGATGCCAATGTACAAGAAGGATTTTAATAAAAAGCTCTCTCTAGGGTTTCTACAAAAGTTATCTCATTGTATCTTTCTTTCGTCACCAAAGCTATGAAACCATGTTGATTATCTAGTGCAATTAGGGTAGCACAATATTTATGAAATTCTTATAATTAATTTTGATGTAGATCTTCTTTTAACTTGTTCCATTACATCATTCAACAATTATACTTCAAAAATTCAACAATAAAGAACAATAGAACAATAGAGATCACAATGCACAAAAGAGAGACAATATTTACCCTTGGAAAACCCACTACGGGGAAAAGCCCAACAACCTTTTCAATAGAGAAATTCTTCTTGTTCAATGAGAGACACCCCTAGACCTATGGTCAAACCTGAACTTCTCCTCCAAGTCAAGTCACCCAAATCTGAACTTGCACTTCGCTCTTGATCTTGCACTTCCAGAATTTCGGCCCTGCAGCACTTGCTCCAGTAACCCAAAAAATTTCGAGCCCCTGTAATAGTTGCTCTAGAAACTGCGAATCACAGAGAGAGACTCCACATGTGTGAGTTGCTAGAGAGAGATAGGAGAGAGAAACTTCGGCCTTCTTCTTTGTACTTCTTCGTCCTTCTTGCCCTTTGCTCACTTGCCCATAAACTGTCTTGAGAGAGGAATGTGAATTGCCCAAATGAGGAGCTCGAGCTACCTTTATATAGTAGTCTGTCTAGGATGAATGAATGCGTCTCTTGGCCAGGCCTAGCTTGACTTGGAAGGAAGCCGACTTGTCACTTTTGGAGCCAAAAATTTCATTTTAAAAATTCAAATTTCATCTTTTAAAAGTTGCCATGGGGCATTGACTTAAAATAATTTTTCCTTTGACTTGAGCATTTATAAATATGCTTTACAATGATAAATATAATTACATCAAGTGACCACAATTACATTATGAAGACCAACCATAGTTACAAATTCAACAGATGAGAGGCATTTGAGGTCAGCTATTTCTGGCTCATGATAGGGTTGTTGGCTGGCAAGTTGAAACAATAGGAGAAAATTTTTCTCCTAGGGTCACTCACATGGGTGGATAACAAGGCCCATATTCTAGTATATTGTCTATTTGATCCTTCCACTACAAATGTTATATTTGGTGGAATTTTTATTCACAATCTACTAGGATTCTTTCCTTTTCTTCTTATGAAGGATTCTTCTAGGATGATTCTCAACCTCTTATGGTGGAGCTCTCTCTATCACAATTTGATGTACTGTCTATTGAGAATTCATCTACATTGTTTTTGAACCTAAATGACTTGTTACAATGCACTTTTAGCGGTGCATTTTGCCTACTGGTTCTTACGTGTTTTAGGATCTAATGATATCATTATATCTCCCTGCATTTGGAGACATTCTTTTTGTTCTAGGAGTGTGTCGTTTTATAGTGGATGTCAGTTTGTTGTGGTGTGGCCCTTGATTCTCAATAGTTGGTTCATAGTGATAGTTGTGGGCATATGACCACTTATTTTAGGAGGGATCAAAGTACTTCTTCACCTTTAAGGATTTGTCCCAGTATTTTCTATAAAGGATTCTATAGATGACTCTTAGCATATTTTAGTGGATCTTTCTTCTATACCTCTACTAGAAGGCATCTTCACTAGCTTGTGGAACAATACTGGTGTGGGGAATATTTTGTTCAATGGGGAGTATCTATTTGGCTCCTATTCAACATTGAGGAAGGATGTAGCTTGTGATGGAATGCCTTTCTGTCCATGCTTCCTTTTCAGATTAAGGGGTGATATTGAATATAGGAGTGTACTCTTCATTTTCAGTCACGATTGACCTTCTAATGAGTTGGGTATTCATCAAACCACTCTTATTTGTATTGAGTTGAGTGCTCACAAACCCACTCCCACTTGTATCAAGTCGGGTATTCATAAACCCACTTTCATTTGTATTTTGGCTATGGCCAACCTTTATCGAGTTGGGCATTCACATAATTCCACTTCTATTTTCGGTTATGACTAACCCTGTATTGAGTTGGGTATCCATAAATCCATTCTCATTTGTATTTCATCATTTTTCTCTCTGTAGTCCTCTATTTAGCTTTTTGTTCAACTTGTCTGGGGCTGTTGAACATGGTGCAATCCTCACATTTGACTATAGTCCACTTATATTGTGTCATTAATGCATTTGGTTGAGCATTAATGTAATCTTCTATTATAATACAAGGTCATGGTTAAGTCTGACATAGTCCACTTACATGTAGGCCCATAGCCCTTCTTGGGTAGGGTACTCTACTACTTGATTTGTGTGTAAAGACACTCTCTAGAGTCATTTGTAAATCATCTTGTTATCTTCTTGATCATTCTTTAGCCTATAGACAACATCCTTTGATAAAATGTTTTATGTGCAAAGGCACCTATATCTTTGGGGTTTACTTGTATTGGGGCATTGTTATTGCAAGATCTAGTAGCCTAGTGAAAAACCTGACTAGACAACCTAGGTCTTATGGCAATAAAGAGGTCCACCATTATCACCTTAGTGGCCTCTCTCTTGCTGTTTTGTGGTCTGATGTTATCCCCACAAGGGAGGCATCCTTGGCAAGGCTTAGAGGATAGATGACCTAGGTTTACTAAAGACAAATGGTTCTCTAAGGATCTTGCTAACAATACCACCTAGAAAGATCTTCAATAATGGAATTCTCAAGGGTGATAAGAGCTTAATAGTTATGGAAGAAGGCACTGGATAAGTCTTATAGGCCAAGATAAGATTTACAAGTGTTAAGGTACACTTTCAACCAACCCTAGTAAACCAAGAAAAGGTTGTTGTAAGTTAGGTTTTCAATGATCAGCAGATTTACAACATGCAAAATCATGTAACAATCAAGAAATAACATACAAGGGACAAGTTGAATAAAGACTTGAAGGCTATTAAAGAGGTAAGCAAGGGATAATGTTTTATGTATAATTTCCTTCTGCGGACAGAAGCAAACTCCCTAGACATAGTGGCCTGATCTAGAAACAACCAAGACAAAATTACTTTACTTTCCTTGGAGAAGTTTGAAATATGGAAGAAAGACTTACTTGGAAACCAATGTAGACTCTCTTCTTCTCTTCGCTTGCAAGCTTTAGCTCCAACTCCAACTGCTATAAGTGGAACTTGCAAAACATCTAAAACAAGCAAGAGAACCAAAACATACCAATAACATATACAAACATCTCTAGACAATAAGCCAAGGAGTCATTGTTCTACATATGTATAAATGAGACATAATGTATAGGAAAATAAGGATTTTTTGTATTGATGGGAGTAGGAGAAGATTACAACCCTTTGAAAACCTTGACTTGTAGATCTCTCCCAACTATCTCGTCCTTCCTTTGCCACAAAGCAAGCCTTCAATCATTCCTCAAGTACATGGATGGATTATGGACCTCTAGACACAAATGGGCAACATGAGGGCATAATTAAGAGTCTCTAAAAGCCAACTCAGTCCTAATAGCAAGTAATGCATTTATAAGAGAAATGAGGAGGTTGTAGATCCATTAAACTAGGGTAAGATCCACTTTAGAAGGGGATAAGCTCCATGGGATAAGAGATAAGACCTCATTTGTAGGAATTCGAGGACATCCTTAACAGAGAATGGAAACTTCCACGATAGAAGCCTCTAGAAGCGGAAGCTTTGAAATTATTTTTAATTTTTTCCTTGTTTGAAGGGCCATCACACTTGCAGTGAAAGCACCTTGCGCTGACCAACACTTTTCCCTTTGATGCAACTTGCGTCATCGCACTGTCTGAACTAAGAAAGTGCGATGGGGGATCTAAATTAGGGTTTTCAGCCAATATAATGCAAAATTCTTGGAACTTTTGGAAAGGAAATGGTTTTACCTTTGGTGGGGATGATTGCAAAGTTGTGAATGAATGGTGATTGATTCGAGTTCAAGGTCATTTGGTTGAATATGAAAAAATGGCCTGTAACAGATAGGTCAACAAGAAGTTTCCAATGGCTGAAAATGCATGAAGCAACGTAAAATCTAGATGTCAGTCCTAAATTTGATGGTAAAACATGTAATAAATGATAGATTTTGCTTTTTAAACATTAATAAATACAATTCCTACATAAAGGGAAATAACATATAGGTAATAAAAATGCTATTAAATGTAGCTTTAGACTAGTCACCAAACCTTAACCCTAGCTACCATGAAAGGAGGAAAAGAAGGAAATTTAGGTTGATTTGCACAACAAGACTAGTGTATTCAATTGGGTAATGTAGTTAATTAGGTCGAGGTCAAGATAGGGGGACCTTAGATGAAGAAGGGTGGAAGACAATTTGCTTCCCTTAGAAACCTTAGTGACTTCTTTTGTAGGAGATTTAAGGTCAAAGGATGCATGAAAACCAAGGTTGGATGAAACGGGGAAACGGGTCTGAGTTTCCAAAACGGGAAGCAATATGAAACATGACCTCCCCAAATTTTGGAAATGGGGAAACACGAACATATATATATGTGCAATCATAAAGTATAAATGGTACATTATAATTTATTACATTCAAATATTAAGATTAAATTTACATCACATTTACTCATGAATAATCACATAATGAAAATAAAAATATCGGAATATCCAAAAGCAACCTTTATTATATATCCGAATCTCAAAATCAGCCTTTATTTATCTTAATATATGAGGCTGCAAGTACAATAAAGACTATAAGGCTGCAAGAACTATAGAGACAAAAGACTAATCCTCATCATAACAATCTTCATCAAAACTAGAAGCAGTACAATGCTCAACAATGGATGGTGGTGCTGAAGAAGATGATGTGCCAATTCCACTTCCAGAATCAGCCTCAGTATTCAGGGCTGCAAGAGAGAGATCCAAATCAAGATTTTTTGCATCCACATCCCATTCTTTAGAAGGACCATTGTTGTATTCTGGACCCCTACGAGATGCAAGGCGAAGGTTGGAGTGCACATAAACAAGATCCTCTGCCTTTTGTGAGCCCAACCTATTGCGCTTCACAGAATGAATAAAACCATAGGTCCATAAGTGCTCCAATTCCTTTCTACTGATGAAGAGCTTGCCACTTGTGAAAGAATACGAATGGCAAGGTTTTGCAAATGTACACCATTTTCTCCATGACAAATCCACCACCTAACTGGATTCATGGTGCTTCTCTCCTCCAAAGCTGATATATCTGCATAATCATCTATTCCTGCAGCAAAAATGGCAAATTCCTCCTTTACCTCCCTATGTAGATGAGAAGGAAATATTCTCATTAGTGCTTTTTTCACCCAGTAGCCACCTCTCTATCCTTATGGGGTGCCTTCCTCTTCCCATTGCTTTTAGCAATAAGCTCCTCATCATAAAATTTGGGGTTCAAAGCATGTGCTAAAGTGTGCAATGGTGTATTGAAATTGTTCCACCTATCAACAATGATTTTCTTGACCAAATCAGCAAAATGATCATCAAACAACAAAAGTTGTGGAGACTCTTGCGAAATGGTTTCCATAGTTTTCTCAACAATGGAATCCATGCCATCATATACCTCTCCTAAGAAAGGTTGGTCAGTGTCAGCACTCCGGAGAAGCTCAAATGCAGGGGTTGTGAACTTTAGCAAGAAATTTACCTTGCTCCACCAATCCTCATCAAGGCACAATCTATGCACCATAGATCCCTGCTCTGAATCTGCTTGTCTCCACTCAATCCAAAGTTGACTCACCACCATAGAAACTAATGCATGCTTATCCTAAACAAGGCGGCGCAACATTAGGAAGTTTGAGGCATATCTTGTCTCAGCAACTTTTAACAACTCCAATTTGGAGTACTCTCGAAATATGGCCTGAGATTGGTGGTGGTTGGTGATGAATTTGACAATCTCCCTTGCTTCCCCTGTGAGTTCCTTTATCCAGGAAACTTTGTTGTCGATCTCCTCTAAGATCATATTCAGATTACGGACAATGCATGGTGTCCAAAAGATGTGGTCATACCTCCCCTTAATAATTAAACTTGTAGCTTTGCAAACTGGTGCATTATCTGTGATAACTTGCACCACCCTGTTAGGCCCTATTTGTTCAATAGCTTTTATAATAACATCAACAATGAACTGTGCATCTTTCACCTCTCCTGAGCAGTCTTCTGCCTTGATAGACATTGCTCCTTTGGGGGAAGTGGCAATGATATTTATCAATAGTCTGCGCCTTGTATCAGTCCATCCATCTGAGACTATGGTAACCCCAGAGCTACTCCAGGAAGAACGAATTGGAGCTAAAATATCCTCCACAAGCTCCTTCTCATTTTTGAGAAGCTGGGTTCTGACTTTCTCATAGTTGGGCCCCTCGTACCCTTGAGGAGCTTTGTTAATTGACCTTATCATATCTTGCCAGTAAGGAGAGCGAACAACATTGAATGGGATACCACATGCATAAATGCACCTAACCACTCTGGAATCAGTTTCTTCTCTTGGTTGCACATTCACCAATTTAGCAATTCTGCTATCCTGAACTGAAGGGGATGCCCCTCTGGTATTTTTGGGTGCTGGTTGTTCATGTTGTTGAGTGGGACCGACTCTCCTCTTTCTTGCTTCAGCTAAAATCCTTGGCTCAATGTTAGATGGAGCTTGAGTAAGGTCATCATGCCTTCTCTTAGTACCATCCACCTCATCTTGCTCTCTTTGATATGCCCTCCTTGCCAATGGATCTGTTGTTTTTGTGTAACCTACAATCCCCTGTCCTCCTCCATGCAAAAGATGTGCCTTCACTCTTGGGTAGGAGCCCTTGTACAAATTATTGCAAAGATTGCATCGCCATTCCCATGAGCCACCACCGGCACATCTTTCAAGCTTCGTCACATGCCTCCAAAGAGGATAATATTTAGCCCTTGGGTTGGCCCTAAGGCTTGAACTTGCAGCTGCACTTTGGTTGGAAGCCTTTGCTGCAAAAATAAATTAAAAAAACAAATCTGTAAATAAAAAACGTTTTTCATATTTTTGGCAGCATAAACCCTAGAAAAATTGAAGAAAATAATAGGAAAAAACTAACAAAATGAATGTTGCTTACCCAAATTAATTTTCTGTAGCTGAAGCTAACCCAAAATGCCAGAAAAGAGGAGAAATATGGCTGTAGCTGAGCCAAAAAGCCAAGAATGTCATAGCCGGAAACTCTGCACTCCAAATCTGCTGCTGAAATCTCTTTCTCTTGCTGCTGAAATCTCTTGCTCTTGCTGCTGAAATCTACTTTGCTCACTGGTCAAAACACCCTAGCTGAAACAACTGCTCTCTTCCTCTCTTCTTCTTTGCTAAAATCGCCAGTCTCCAAGAGAAATGACTTACTGAATAGTGTGATGAGAGAATGAGACAAAGTTCACTTTTATAACTTTAGACATGCATCTAGAAGCAACTAGAAGTCATTAGGAAACCTAATAATAAATTAGAAGAAGAAGAAGAAGAAGAAGAAGTTACAAGCTGAAACGTGTGTCGTACGGCCGTGAAACGTGTTTCCGGCCGTACTGGCCATGTTTCCACATTGTGAAACATGCCAGTACAGTCAGAAACGCGTTTCACGGCCGTACCACACGCGTTTCAACGTTTCATACTCGTTTCCTTACGGAAATGGCCTCCTACACTACGTTTCCTGCAACTTAGATGAAAACAAATTCTTTTGATGGATTCTTGAATTATAAATTTTGCATAAACATATAGAAACATGAGTTCATAAAAGATATTGCACTTTTTAATATGGCACAAGATAAACCCTAATTTCAGAAATTATATGCAAAATGAAAAAAATAACATTAAGTGTTATGAATATAATTTATACTAAAAATAATAAAAATGTAAACAAAATAAGCATAAATAATAATTAATTAATTAGTATTCAATAATGAAGAGGCATGTCTCTAAGGACATGACCGCTCATGAAAGGGTACCTGCGGAGGTATATATACAGGACCTTCAGTTGTAATTGCATCATCTCATTAATTCTTTATATAATATTCAATATACAATTACTTGTCCTACTGTGGATGTTGACGTCTTCTAAGTGTTTTGGAGATTACTCCGCTGTGTATATGAACTTTGTTCGTTACATTAAACTTACACCATTCAAGCAAGAATCACTTCACCAATCCATATGATAGCTTCCCCATGCATTAAATGTCCTCCCCATGACAATTCACACTTTACTTAGCCATTGCTTCCAAGAGAAAGAAGAAACACTAGTGCGCACTCTCACAAGAGGATAAATAAGTGTGTGTGATGATGACCCAAAGAAAAATGACTTACGTCAATTTATATGGGTCCAACCAATTCATTTTTTCTTAATTTACAATGGAAAAGCCCTAAAAGTTTGCTTAAAGCACTCAACAAATCTAATAGGTCATAAGTCGACCTAAAGATAACTTTACAAGTAGATAAATCATAATAAAATATTATAAATCCTCCACATGTGTGGGACGAAAAGATCTCCAACACCCTCCATAAATGGGCATCTCCATCAAGCAAAGTGGTAAAGTGGGTCAAAGAGTGCTCCTCACTCAAAGGGACATCATCAAAATGAATGGGTGCATCTCCAAGTAACACCTCCTCATCCAATAATTCATCATCAAGAAGCCCTACATCATCCTCCTAGGGCATGCATGGGTGACGTGGTATTCCTAAGGCATAATATTAGCTTGAAAAGGGAGTGAGTGAACCCTCCCAAAGTATCTCAAGTGATCTCCATCCTCGTCTGGGCTCTGGAACAAGGCAACACCCATCAAGTAGGTATCAGGCCAGCCTGGGGGCATCTTGGGCCTTTTGGGGCACATCATCTATCAAGATAATGCCGTAGCTTCTTGGCTCAACATTTCAACATCAGGGGGTGTAGAAGGGGGTCATACATCCATGTGGGGCTCCTCAAGGTGCAACATTGATTTTTGGAAGGGCAACACTAGTGTTGCAAAGTCACAAATGCTCTTATAACTGGGCTAAACATCCTCCTTAATGTGCTGGAAAGGTGTGAAGCGATCCCTCAAGGGATATCCAACATATCTGTGTGAGTCCACTTGAAACATACCCTCAAAATCATGTCAGATTAACATCATTAGGTAAAGAAACCATT
Organism: Pinus taeda; assembly: GCA_000404065.3. Lineage (NCBI taxonomy): Eukaryota > Viridiplantae > Streptophyta > Pinopsida > Pinales > Pinaceae > Pinus > Pinus taeda. The sequence continues at coordinate 37,979 of APFE030092303.1, forward strand.
AAAGTATCATTGTGGACCATATTCAATGTTAGCGGTGTTAAATTTCTAATACTAGCCAAATTTATTTTTTCACGGCAAATTAATTTATCCCTAACAGTTTGTTTACCCAAATAAACATTGATTTACCGAAAAATAAAATCACTAGTATATTTAACTTCTAGAATTAAAAATATGTAGCAAAAATAAACCAAAGATATCAATCACACATTGCAAAATTAATTAACACACAAACAATTCTCTGCCATTTCATTATTTGGAAAATTTGGGTTTTTCGACTCACAAAGATCACAAGGAAAAATACAAATCTGAAACTTGCAACTTGTCTCCCTTAGATTGAATTTGGCCTAGGTAAATCGGTCTCAAGGAAATCTTCCTCTAGATGAAATTGGCCCGAACAACTCAACCTCCAGCAACTCGATTTGTGCCCTCCAACGACTAGATTTGTGGCCTGCCACTAATGTGCACTGGGAAAAACCACAACACTCTAGCAACTTGACCTCCTTCAGATAAATATAATCTCTTTTCGACAACTCGACCCTGTAATATCCTCCTACTCGGCTTTCCTGGATTTGCACGAATCCACTCACACATCTCCTTCTTTGCACATTAGTCCACTGAGCCACCCGCACTTCAGAGAAAATCACTCTCCTCAAATGATGACGCAATCACACAACTTGTGCTTTTTCGTTTTTTGTCTTCACCTCCTCGCTAGGCTCCCTTTATAATCTTCATTGAGTCCAAATCCCTAACCCCTATCTCCCTTCTAAAACCATCTTGGAGATCAACGATTGAGATTATTTCTAAGTCACTTAAATAATAAAATTATTTATCCTTAGAAAATAACCCAATAGTCCACAATAATTAATTTACTTCAATTATTGTACTTTTCCTAAGTTAAACTTAGGAAAGAAGACATAAATCACTAGAAGAGGCAAATAATGTCTTCCACATGTTAAGACACCAAGCTGATGTAGAAGTCTTTTTGAAGCTACTAACATCAACTCTCCCTCCTAGCAAGGAAGGGATTCTCCACTACCCCCAACTTATCTCAGTACTTCACAAACTTTCCCTTCACTAGATGCTTAGTGAGAACATCAGTCACTTGCTCCTTTGTAGAAATGTACTACAATCTCACAACACCCCTCTAGATCCTGTCTCTGATGAAGTGATATCTGATCTCGATATGCTTGGAACGACCATGAAACACATGATTCTTAGAGAGCTTAATTCAACTCTGATTGTCACAGTGTATCACTGTTGGCCACATCTACAGATCAAATAAACCTGCAAGCATCTTGCGAAGCCAAATTACCTCACAACTCGACATACTCATTGCCATGTACTCTATGCGTCTACTGAATTGAGTGCCATTGATGGCTACTTTTTGTTGAACCACAAATCATGGATGATCCCAAGCTGAAACAACATCCAGATATGGACTTTCTGTCCACTCCACTCTCTGCCTAATCAGAATCTGTGTACCCTTGTAGCTCTACTGCTCCAGCTTTGACATACTTCAGTCCAAAGTCTACTATTCCATGCAGGTATCTCAGTATATGCTTCGCTGCCGCCCAATGAACTTGTGTCAGCTCCACCATGAATTAGCTAAGTGTGTTCACAACCAAACATATATACAACCTAGTGTTGACCAGATACATCAAAGAACCTATTAGCTTCCTATACAATGTGGGATCTGTGAAAATTTCAAGTGTGAAATCCTATTGCAATAACTGGGATTAAATCTTCTAATTTTTCATTAATTAAAAATTTATTTGCTACGACAAATATCGAACAAAACTCATTGCAACAAATAAAACTACGGAAAATAATAGCGCTAGAAACTGAGATATATTCTAGCACACATAAATTATGACATTGTTATTTTTGAACAAATGTCCTTGGAAAAACCACTACAACAACTGAGGGGGTTTTAATTATTAAGCAACAGTGAAATAATCTAAGTACAATCTGGATGCAAAAAACTGGCAATTCTGCAGAGAAAATATGGCAAAAATTTAATGAGGAATTTTCCTCACCCCCACCAGCAATTCATGCTCTGACTATAGCTCCAAGTGAGCTATCCAAATAGCTTATGTGCAGGCTTGCATCACCCTTGCGTAGTTCCTTACACACTTTGCCTGAATCCGCTGCTCCTCAAGCCGTCTAGTCTGTGGCTGACTAAGAAACTATCTCTCCTGGCCTCTGGAATGTCGTTTCGACCTTTGAAACTGAAACTCTGCTTCTCTCCAGCAGAATCAAATTACCTCTTAGAGGCTTCTGCGCACCCTTTGCGCAACCTTTCTGTGGCTATCTCTACCTCTCTGCAATGTACTTCAACGGATTTGGAAAACTTCCTTCGACTTCACTGTCCCTGCCCCTCTTTGCCTCTACTTCCTTCTTGGAGCTCGAACTCTTCCGGCAACAACTGCTCTCTGGAAAAATCTAACTCTCTTGAGGAAATCGATCTCTATGTGGATGTGTTCTCCATCCACCCATCGACTTCTTCTTATAATCTTTTGTTGGACCTTGAACGACCAAGATTAAAACTTAATCAAGGGTCAAGGTCCTATTAGAGTCGATATATGTGAGTTTCTAGATGATGCACACCTTATCTCAATTAATTCTAATTAATTAGCCAAATTTCCTAAGTCAAGACCTAGGAAATATTAAAAAGATAGGCTAATAATCTAATTAAGACGCCTCTAGATGGAATTTCCAAAAACAATTTATGGGTTATATAGAACTCCTGTATTTTAGCCTCTCCACAAAGTTTCAAGGCTAGAACACCTCTGATGCTGCAAAAACTAACAGGATCCACTAATTCACCTTCAGAAGGGTTCAACTTCTTTAGGTTAGTGATCAATAGGTATAGCCACAGGCTTGCACTCCTCCATCCTAAATCTACTTAAGATCTCCACTGCATACTTGCCTTGCCCAAGGAAAATCTCTCTTGGCTGCTGCCACACCTCCAATCCCAAAAAGTAGTGCATCAAATTGATGTCCTTATGGCGAATTTCAAAGCAAGATCCTCCTTGCACATCCCTATGAGCTTCTCCAGTCCTGTCAAGAAAAGATCATCCACATTTAATATGAAGATAAGTGGTTCTCCCTCAATGAGTACAAAGTATAAGTTGGGATCTACCTCACTCTTGGTGAAGCCCAAACCAAGAAGATTGATTTTGGCATACCATCCGCGTGCTTCAGCGCATAAAGGGCCTTCTTCAACCTGCATACATGATAATCTCTCCCACATACCTTGAAACCTTGAGGTTGCTCAATATACACCTCCTCAATCACTCCACTGAGGAAAGCAGTGTTCACATCCATCTGATGTATCCTCCACTCCATCTCTGAAGTAATGGACATAACTGCTTGAATAGATGCATATCTAGCAACGGGTGTGAATGTCTCCTCGTAGTCTACTCCCTCCTTCTGGGAGAACCCTCTTGCCACGAACATCACTTTATACTTCTTGATACTGCCATTAGCTGCGTGTTTGGTCTTATAGATCTACCCAGAAGTGACCACTGACTTCCCTTCCGGTCTCAACACTATATCCCAAGCATCATTACTCATGATGGAGCTATACTCCTCTATCATGGCATCTCTCCAGACCTGCTCACCTATAACCTCCTCAAAAGTAGAAGGCTTTGACTCATTGACGCTGCTCAACAGTGCCAAATAGCTGGAATATCTGGTTGGTGGTTTGCTCTGCCTAAAAGTGCTACTAGCAGCCCCTACATGTTCCTCAACATCTCTCAATGTTTACTCGACCCATCTCGACCTCCTCCTAGTAGAGCTTGAAGGAATATCTTGCTCATCATTCGAATCTGCGGGATGTGTCCTTGTTGGTGTTGTTGGTCTCTGCTCAATCCTTAGGAGCTTCTCGTTCCCTCTCCTCTACCACTGTTGACTCCCTTGCATGAGATCTCCTAAGTGTCATATCCTCATCAAATATTACATTCCAATTCCCGAATCAAGATCACCTTTCTCTGTCCTGGAATGTAGATTCAGTAGGCCTTTGAGATTTCACTGTAGCCAACAAACATGCCCCTCTTAGATAAGGGCTCAAGCTTAGTCCTTTTCTCTGTAGGCACATAAATTGGACTATCGAATATTCGCAAATGACTCACATCCAGTTTCACTCCTGTACACAACTCTTTAGGAGTCAGGTCCTCTAACACCCTGTGAGGACTCCTGTTCTGCACATACACAATTGTAGGCCTCCGCCCACAAGAACATAGTCAACTCCGAATCATAGATCATTGCCCTTGTTTCCTCTATGATGGTCCTATTTTTCCTCTCAGCAACCCCATTCTGTTGAGGGTTGTAAGGTCTTGTGAGATCCTTCTTGATTCCCACCTCGTTGCAAAAATTCAAGAACTTGTTGGAGGTATAGTCGCCCCCATTATCTGATTTTAGCACCTTAATCTTCCTCCCTGTCTGGTTCTCCACAAAACCTTGAACTCTTGAACTTTTCAGTGACCTCATCCTTAGTCTTTAGGAAGTAGATCCAAGTCTTCCTGGAATAATCATCTATGGACATCACAAAATATAAGGACCCTGTGATCAATATCGCTGACATAGGACTACAAATATCAAAATGCACCATGTTGAACACACCCTTTGACCTAGTCTCACTGTGAGGATACACAACCTTGGCTTGCTTGCCAAGTGCACACCCTTTCCACACTCCATCCTGCTCCACCCAGATCTCTGGAAAACTATTAACCATCCTCTATACCATCAGAAGAGCTCTGTAGTGTAGGTGTCCCATCCTCTTATGGAAAATCTTGCTCTGGTTGTTACTCTCATGTATGAGAGCCTTCACTGACTGCCCTCACAACAGATAGAGATCCCTCTCTCTTCTACCAATCACTCACTTCTTCCTAAGATTGGTCCCTTTTGGCCCAACAACCAGTTCACCTCCCGTAAAACAAACCTCCAGTCTGTTGAGAAATCTAGGGCATCTAGATTAGGTGATTTCTCTATTAATGATAAATGCTTGTGAATGCTTTTTACTTCAATAGATTAAGATCTTTTCTTTAGTTAGATTATTATAGTGTTTTTCTTCATCAAACAATTATCAAAGCATAAACAATAAAGAGACAAGAGACATAGAATGTAGGCTATTAGCCAAGGCCAAAACCTCTCCCACTTGAGAGGAAAACCCAAATGAATTTTTCTTCTTATAGAGACTTCAATTGACAAATACCAAGACCAAGACCAAGACCCTTGACCTATTTGCCTCGCCAAGACCAAGTCACAAAGCTTCCTTAATGAGTTCCTTCTTGCTCAAGTCAACGATGGTCAAAATGCTAACTTCTCTCTCCTTCTTGACTACCCTTCAGATTTCAGTTTTCTAAATTAGACTTGCAACTTTTCGACTTCCTTAGAAACCCTAGTTGCAACACATGTGAGAGATATATATGGAAAGTGACCCCTTGATCTCCTTCGCTTCTACTAAATAGCTTCCTCCTTTAACTCGGCTTGATGTACTGACTTGTATTCTTCTTGATTCGACTTCTAATATAGCATAGCAGACTTTGGCCCTTTTCTATAGTGGGTAGCACTCCTTTTCCTCACACGTGTGGTGGATAATAGCCCTTTAACTGACCCAAACAAATTGTCTTCTAGTTTTTCCTTTTTCGCTTGGAGAGAGAGGGAGACTTCTTATGAGATTTTCACACTTCTAACCTTCACCGAATTGCTTGCCTTCAAATGAGAGTCGAGCTGCCTATTTATAGTGATTTGCCCATGTATATAAGCCGACTTGACAGAGATCTAAGCCGACATGTCCTTTGGTGAGGTTCCATTACTCCATCTTGAAGCCGAATTGAAAGAGATGCTTTAGCTTGGTCTTGGAGGGCCTTTTTATTCTTTTAATGACATACAAATATGTAACATGTCCAAGAAGGGTCCTTCATACATGACATTGACTCAATTTGACTTTATGATCAATCCTAAGGGCTCACAATTAGAGCCTTACCTAAAAATAAAATTCCTTGCTCATGAAACCCATGAGACAAGCATTACAATAATAATTTTATTTTTCTTCTTTGCATCAATTACATAAAATCACAATTACACATGTCATTATGAAGACCGAACCTAGTTTCACTTTTCAACACTCCCTCTTAACTAGGGAGGTATTCATAATGGTACTTGGTCATTCTCGATCTGAAGAATTCTCATAAGAAGAGTCAAATTGAAAACCCATCTATATAACAATTAACCTCATATCAACCAACATTGTCACATAGCAAGGCCTTGACTAACAACTCCATCTCTCCACAATATCTGAGCTCAATGCTGACAAGACCAATGATGTATAGACACCCTCATCATTGTCTCTCTCGGAACATACCCCACCCGGGTTCTCAGGGTGTGTTCCACCAGGACTGTTCTTATCTTGGATTCCCAATCCTCAAAGAATATCGGTTTTCTACAACTACTATTATCTTGGATGCCCTAACTCATCCTCAAAGAGCATCAAATGCCAGATGTTTACCCAATTCTCCATTCTGTCTTCCCAAGTGAAGACAATAATGATGTGTCTATTTCTCCCTCTTAATTAGGGAGGACATACCTATTCCAATGACATAATGTACTCATTCCTACAGAAGGAATGTACCTAAGCTCGCTCTTGGCTTAGGAATTTTGCTTCCAAGTTTCTATCAAGTAAGAAACTTGTTTCCACTTTCTAGGCTTCCTCTTAATTAAGGACCTACAACAACTCCTTCGGTGGAGATGTTGGGACAACCAGCTGCTTGAAGAACTCCTCCTCATGATGTCAAGAACTTCTCTTCTTTATTCAAGAGTCTTCATGTTCCGGGACTTCTTAGTAGGGCACAAACCATCCATCACTTTCATCCATGAGTCAATCATGTCATTATTCCTTTCATCAGAAAGTGATCCATCAATTCCTATCTGGCTTCCTTCATGCCATGTTGCCTTCTTCATGCCATGTTTCCTTAAGGATCTTTCATCCTATTACATGGACATCATGGGTGGAAGGTATACATAGATCTTCCCTTGGTAGCCCTGCATAAGCCCATCTAGATATCATTCAAAAATAACGGAGTGAACATTAAATCAAAATTATCTTTGTGATGGTCTTTCATCATGACATCTTCTAGTTTGCATTAGCATCCTGCATACACATTGACACATCTCCCAAAGACATTTACTGTCAAGGGTTTCTTTATTTTTCAGACTTTATCAGAGTCCTCATATCTTGCACGGAGATATCCTAGTCAAATCTTTCAGTCCTCGGATGTTGATTGCCTTTTTCCATAGTTGCATATTTCATGATCTCTTCCTTTCTTCACACATTTCCTTCTAGGAACTTCCAGTCATAGTTCCTCTAATTTTGTCAACCACCTTGTTGGGTCTAAAATGTGGATGCAAATTAGAGTTTCATTTACTATCTATCCGGGTAAGTAAACTTCGAGGATCATCCAATATATATGGACTTAGAGACAAACTAAACTAAGCTAGGTGAAGAAATGCCAAAGCTCCCTTACAGAAGGTATTTCATTGGGATCTCCAACACCTATTTAGTCATTTAATCCAAATGAAATCTAATGACATTGTGATAAGTGTAAGAAATATTAAAGCTCCCTTACAAGAGACTGCTCATTAATATTTATAATCATCTTAATCAACAAACTATTTAAACTAATGAAATTAACATTAAATAACAAATCAGATTCATTGAAAGAAACATTAATACTTTCTTATGAAAGGTTGTTCGTTAATATTTTAAACATATGAACCTAATGAAACTTACAAACAAACATAAAATGAAAGCTTACCAAAACAAAAGTGTACTTGCTAGACAATGGGGGCCCTTCCAAGGATTCACAAGCACATCAAAAGAGAAGTCAAATGTAGAAGATCAAAGAAACTCCATTTTATTTATCTTGAATTGCAATTTGCAATTACAAGTTCTACATCCCAAGAGGTTTTAAAATCTCCATTACAATGATTCTAAATTCTAACTTCTCATTACAAACTTATAAGATCCTAAGGTTCTAATTCTAACTTCTCAATTCTAAATTCTAAATTCCAAAGTTACAAATGAAGGAGATAACACTCCTATCTATACAAAAGTTATGATAACAAACTCATAAATGTGGATCCACTATTCCCTCTTCAAATCCACATATCTCTCAACCAATGGTGACACATAACCCTATCCTCCATGATCTTCTCCATGAGGTCCATGATCTTATCCATGAGGTTCATGATCTTCTCAAATTCGAATTTGAACATAGAGTGCCACAAAAGGGTGCCTTAGAAGCTTCCTTTGTACCTATATGTGTCAACAAACTCATTCTAACTGTTAGGTATAAGTATATGGATATTATTTTCTAAAGTTTAACTACAAATTCTCTTAAAAATAATTAAAATTAATAATGTTTTGGAAAACACAATGGTAACCCATTTAATGATGAAAGTGAAGCTAATGTGATGACATGGTGGTGGAATAGAGGTGAGAAAATGTGTGAATGGAGAGAAAGTGAATGTTGAATGGAGTGAAAGTGGATGAATTTTAAGGATAATTCCTAGGCCCAACACACCTCATATTTCATATGAGGACATATTATGTTGAACTCATGTAGACAATGTGTGACCCATGCCTTCATGCATCCTTTCGAGGGAGGAGATCCTTTCTTTTGATCATGCTAACACTCTTTTTGATCATGAATTTGAGAGCTAACACTCTTCTTCCATGCAAGATAGTTTGAATCCCCAACCAATTTGTTGCTTTCCTTGCAAAAAGACATTTTGACAGATTCAAACATAAATATAATATATACTTACTTGAGAAGATGCTTCTTCCACTCGTTGCCTCCTTGAATTTGATGATAATATAGATGATAGAAAACTTCTCCTTGATGAGGATAGATCTCTTCAAGAGTGATCCTTGACTTCACAAAGAAGGAAATCACTTTAGATCTTTTGATGGAGATGCCCTTGTTGATGATGATCAATGATGACTTCTTGATGCTTCTTGGATGATCTTTTATAATGGTAAGGTCCTTGCTTCAGTGAGAGAAATTTTCCTTAGAGCTTTTGAAGATGATGACAACGTCCTTGATCTAGAAAGGAACTTGATTTATAAGTCCCTTCAACTTGAGTAGGGTCTTAGTGGTCTTTGGAGGGTCCCAAGGCTTCTTCTTGGTGTAGACTTTTTCTTCATCTAGGGTTTTGATATTTTTTTTGTAGAGCTTGACTTCACTTTGACATCTTTCTTGAGATTTGATCCTTGAGTGTCCCTTGATAAGACGCCCATCCTTGTCTTTGTCACCTTAGCTTTGATACCATGTTGAGAAATCTAGGGCATTAAGATTAGGTGATTTCTCTATTAATGATAACTACTTGTGAATGCTTTTTACTTCAATAGATTAGGATATTTTCTTTAGTTAGATTATTATAGTGTTCTTCTTCATCAAACAACTATCAAAGCATAAACACTAAAGAGGCAAGAGAAACAAAATGTAGGCTATCAGCCAGGGCCAAAACCTCTCCCCCTTGAGAGGAAAACCTAAACGAATTCTTCTTCCTATAGAGACTTCAACTGAAGAATATCAAGACCAAGACCCTTGACCTATTTGCCTCTCCAAGACCAAGTCACAAAGCTTCCTTAGTGAGTTCCTTCTTCCTTGAGTCAACGATGGTCAAAACGCTAACTTCTCTCTCCTTCTCGACTACCCTTTAGATTTCGGTTTCCTGAAGCAAGCCTACAACTTTTCGGCTTCCATAGAAACCCTAGTTGCAACACATGTGAGAGATATATATGGCAAGTGACCCCTTGATCTCCTTTGCTTGGACTGAATAGCTTCCTCCTTTAACTCAACTTGATGAACTAACTTGTATTCTTCTTGATTCAACTTCTAATATAGCAGAGAAAATTTCGACCCTTTTCTGCGGCAGGTAGACTCCTTTTCCTCACACGTGTGGTGGATATTAGCGCAAAAACAGACCCAAACAAATCGTCTTCTAGTTTTTCCTTATTCACTTGGAGAGAGAGTCTTCTTATGAGATTTTCACACTTATTTTCTTGCTTCAGACCTTGATTGAATTGCTTATCTTCAAATGAGAGTCGAGCTACCTATTTATAGTGATTTTCCCATATATATAAGCCGACTTGACAGAGATCTAGGCCGACATGCCCTTTGGTGAGGTTCCATTACTTCATCTTGAATTCAAATTGAAGGAGATGCTTTAGCTTGGTCTTGGAGGGCCTTTTTATTCTTTTAATGACATACAAATATGTAACATACCCAAAAAGGGTCCTTCATACATGACATTGACTCAATTTGACTTTATGACCAATCCTAAGGGATCACAATGGGAGCCTTACCAAAAAATAAAATTCCTTGCTCATGCAACCCATGAGACAAGCATTGCAGTAATACTTTTATTTTTCTTCTTTGCATCAATTACATAAAATCACAATTACACATGTCATTATGAAGACCGAACCTAGTTACACTTTTCAACACAATCCCCTGTCTTCCATGGTCGAAACTGAAAGGAGATTCTTCTCCATCCCCAATACATATAATACCTCGTTCACCTCCATGATGCCACCCGCGTCCATCTGGAACTCAATACTTCCAATGCCCTTGACTGTATACTTGGCCTTGTCACCAAGCTTCACATTTACATCTCTGGCCCCCTTGGTCATGTTGGTAAAGAGATCTTGAGATTTTGTCATATGACGACATGCGCTACTGTCCATAAACCGACACCTCTTTTGACTGTTCCAGAAAGGCAAGATACTAGGGAGAAGTTTTTCTCGAATTTCTCTACCATCTCCATCTGTGCAATAGTTGTTGTAGCAATCTTGCCCTTGCCCGTCTTTTTGTTAGGACACTGACTGGCAAAATGCCTGAACTTATGACAAACAAAGCATTTAACTTTGCTCATGTCCTTTTCCTCCTTGTTTTGCGAAGATGCTCCTCCACCCTGGTGTTACTTGGCCTTCCTTTTGCACCTTTTTGTTGTGTAGCAAGAGCAACTTCATCTTTCTCCTCACCGCCCTTTCGTTGTCCTCCGATCAAGGAATTTTCCCAGATCTCCTTTTGGGTGAAGTCATCCCATAACTGGCTCCAATCAGGAAGTAACTGACGAGCAAGAATCCCACAAAAGTGGGCCACTACTTTGTGCATCCCTTTCGAGCAACTTTGACCAACTCTGAATCATGCATAGTTTCCCCAACATCTACAAGCTAATCACGAGCCTGTTGGACTCTTGTGGGATAAGATGCCACAGTCTCAAATCTGTTCATTTTAATACTGTTCAACTTCTCTTTCAACACCATTTTCTTGTTCTCGTTTGTACTCTGATAAAGACAGGCCAAAGCTAACCACTCTATCTTCCTGTGTCCTTCCTTGATATGTGGGGGATTATGTGATCCCTCACACCATCCAAAATTATGCAACTCGCTTTCATATCCTTTGCCCTATGCTTCGTTGCAAGATTCAGAATTGAAGGAACCCACATGTCTGCTCAACAAATCCGAGAGACCATTCAACTTCAAAATCCAGGTAATTCGCTCCTTCCAAGGGTGAAATTTGGTAGCCCATCCAAATTGTCTTCATATCTCAAACTAAACAATGGTGCCATCTCCACAAATCTATCGTGGCCACAAAACCCAACTACAACATTTAATGAAATAATTTTGCTGCTGCAAAGGAAAACTCGCCGCTGCAAATCCTTGTGATCTCAAATCTCTCTTTCAATGTATTTTACACTGCTTTGATAACATGTTAAATTTCCAATACTAGCTAGATTTAGTTTCTCACGACAAATTAATTTATCCCCAACAATTTATTTATATACCCAAATAAACACTGATTTGCTAAAAAATAAAATCATAGATATTTTTAACTTCTAGAATTAAAAATATGTAGCGGAAATAAACTGGAGAGATCAATCACACATTGCAAAATTAATTAACCCACAAAAAATTCTCCGTCATTTCATTATCTGGAAATTTTGGTTTTTTTTTGACCCACAAAGATACAAGAAAAAATATAAATTTGGAACCTGCAACTCAGCTCCCTCATAATGAACTCGGCCAGGTAAATCGGTCTAAAGGAAATCTACCTCCAGATGAAATTGACCTAAAGAAATCGGTCTCCAACAACTCGATCTACGCCCTCCAACAACTAGATCCGCGCTCTGCCACTAATGTGCACTGGGAAAAATCCCAACACTCCAATAACTCGGCCTCTTTCAGATAAATACAATCTCTCTCTAGCAACTTAGCCCTACAATCTCCTACTCATCCTCCTTGGATTCGCACAAACCCACTCACACTTCTCCTTCTCTGTGCATTGGTCCATTGAGCCACTTGCACTTCAGAGAAAATTGCTCTCTTTGAATGATGAATCGATCACACAACTTTTGCTCTTCGTCTTTTGTCTTCACCTCATCGCTAGGATCTCTTTATAATATTCATTAAGTCCAAATCCCTAACCTCAATCCCCCTTCTAGAACCATCTTGGAGATCAACGGTTGAGATTATTTCTAATTCAATTGAATAATAAAATTATTTATCCTTAAAGAACCCAATAGTCCACAATAATTTATTTACTTTAATTATTGTACTTTTCCTAAGTTAAATTTAGGAAAGAAGACATAAATCATTAGAAGAGGCAAATAATGTCTTCTACATGTTAACACACCAAGCTGATATAGAAGACCTTTCGAAGCTACTCACATCAACAAGGGGCACAAAAGTACATCACACAAACCTTGCCTTCAAATGTCTTTCTAGTTTATGATTTGTAAGCAAATTACCACACTTGTGTTGGGGATGATTATGCAATTAACCCTATTGGGTGGTTCTAGCCCCCAAGAGGGGGGGGGGGGGACATTTCTTAGGTAGGCCCATCAATCCATAGTTGCATGTGATAAATGTGGTTGTTTAATGGGAAAGACTTTAGTAAAGATGCCACAACCATGGTACTAGATGAAGGAGGTCCAACATCTTGAGTATAATGATGATAAGAGGGAACAATTGCGAAGGCATGAGTTACCCCTTTCCTCAACCTGCTTTTTTCACCCCTTTGGTGTGCCTTTACTTTAATGATTTTCTTTTTTGTTGTTGCATAGCTTGGGTAACTAACTTGTTTTATGCTTTTCTAGTGCCTCTTAAAGTTGTAGTAATTTATCTCTCATCAGAGTTCGGACATGCATAAGTTCCTTTATTTAGATAGAACATGAAATGCATAGGAATTGGGTGATTAGCAATGGCTAATGAGGGTGTTAGAGCTCATGTTTTTCCCACATGCTTATTAGATGTCCTAGCTATCTTTTGCATTTTTCATTTTCTTTCATTTGTGGCTTCATATGCTTTTATCTTTCTTTCAGTTACATCAATCTCTTAGGGCAAAGTTTCCAAGTCTTGACTTAGAGATGTGGATATAGGGTGCCAGTCCCAATGACCAATGATAGTCAACCCAAAGAATGGAAGTGAATAAGGAGAAAGATGGAAAGTGGTAAGTATGGATTACCTTGGGCATGCTATATCAATCAGTGCCTCCTATTCATGCCCTTCCTAAACAATGGAAGAAAAGGGCCTCAGGGGAGGTTACACTAGACTAGGGCCAAAGGATAATCTCCCAAGTGAAGTATGGGAACAAGGGTACAATCAATAGCGACCAATTATCCAACTTGACTTGTGATACATATTAAAATGCCCCAAACATTAAATGAAAGCACATGATTACAAAAATGGTTAGTGTAGCTTTTCATAGATCTAAGATGACTCATCTTCCTTGAGAAGCATGCTAGATGGGAGAGAGCACTGACCAAAGCATAGGTGGAGAGATCCAAAGTAAAGTTATGTGTGGATCATCTTAGGGATGTTGACTAATTGGCTGACCAAGGGGAAGAAAAATCTTCTCTGATGGATTCCTCACTTTTGGTGGGTAATAGGTACCATTATTTCTCTTATTTGATATTTCTCTCTCATGCTTGTTGAGTTTTGTAGCTCAGAAGGTACTTCTAGTCTTATGTCTTGACTAGAAGGACCTTGATCTACCTCTTTAGGAGCTTGCATGCGACATGCAAAGTGTGCAAGTAAGTTGCATTCCTGCGAATGTGTTACATGTGTCATGCATGAGATGTGCATGTAAAGCAAGCTAAATTTATGACTTGGACTTGAGTTAAAGTAGAGAAAGCTAAAGATAGGATAGTTAGCTAAAGTAATAAAAAAAGGGTGAAGGACATGAGCAAGGTAAAGTGCTTTGCCTGTCACAAGATTACTCACGATGCGAGCTTGTGCCCATACAAGGAGGAGGAGGAGGATCAGGTGGTTGCATCAACATCGATTGAGATTGATGACTTTATGAAGAAATTCAAGAAGGAATTTTCTCTAGTTGCTTAAGTTTTTAACAGTAGTACTGTTGTGTATGAGGACAGTGGGTTATGGCTAGTGGACAGTAGAGCGACCAAGCACATGACGAGGATGAGATCAGTGTTCCTCAGTATTTTAGAGACAAGCTCACACTGCCATGTGTGTTTTGGAGCTAGCACCAGATATGCAGTAAAGGAGGTTGGATGTGTCAGATTCCAGCTAGAGTCAGGAGGATTTCTGGAGGTGACAAGGATGTTGTTTGTTCTAGGGTTGATGGTACATGTGCTCTCATTATTAGCCTTGAAGGATGTTGGCTATAGAGTTTTGTTCCAATTTGGACGAGTGCTTCTATATTCAGAGGGAGCGACCTTAGATGCAGCTATAGTGCTTGGCATCAAAGAGGGGCAATCATATAGGTTGATGGGACAACCTGTGGGTATGTCTGAGGGGATCTTGGATACAGGAACAATGTCAGTCGCTGAGAAGGAGCAAGTGGCGAGGGAGATTGATTCTTCAGGTACTGCTAGGACCCTCACCTGGTATGATATGACATTGTTAGATGGTCAAGAGCATGATCCTAGGAGCATGGTTGAAAGGAACAGGTCTTCAAATCAAATTCCGAAGCAGGTAACAGGGAAGTCTTCTAGTTCAAATAGAGTGGCGACAATAGTGGATAACGTGGTGGTGTTGGAGACAAATCCACGTGGAGGAGGTTCTTCTAGAAGTACCTCCCTCGCTAAGAGGGACTGTTGAGTTTTGTAGCTCGGAAGGTACTTCTAGTTTTGTGTCTTGATTCGAAGGACTGCTTGCATGCGACATGCAGAGTTTGCAAGTGAGTTGTATGCCTACAAATGTGTTACATGTGACATGCATGAAATGTGCATGTAAAACAAGCTAAATTTATGACTTGTAGTTGAGTTAAAGTAGAGAAAATAAAAAATAGGATAGTTAACTAAAGTAAAGTCACTTATCTTCAGTTAACTTGACGAGCTAATTTTGGCTGTCAATCTTAGCTTAGGAGAGTTATAAATTGAGCCTAAAGTGAGGAGCTAAGACACAACAACAACTCAAGTTGAGAGAGGCTTCTCAGTGAGTGTGTGCTTGGTTCGAGAGAGTGCAGTGAGGCTGGTCATCAGTTTTGTATTTTCTTAGTTGGGCCATTATCCCAGGACGAAAGCCCAAGTAAGTTCCATGATTAATTTATTAATGAAGAACTGTTGTTTGGGCAAAAATCTGTTTATATGTGTGATTCAGATCGATTAATTTCACTTTCACTAAATATTTTTGATTAGGAACTTAGCTGTGTATTCGTTCAGTTAATAATTATTGGGAACCGATTACCAGTGCTGGGTTCGGGAAATTCGAACAGTGCTCCTATGGATCACCTCTAGCATGGTTGTTTAGTGTTATTTTGGTTGTTATCAATAGGTTTCTGTAGGGCAACATTGTTATTTTCTACATTTATTGTAGGTTTTAGGGTGCTAGTGGTTCCACTAGATCTTTTTGTCTCTTTCTTATGGATCTCAATAGAGCATTATTATAGGTTAACATTTGGTTCTTGTTCTTTTGCTTAACAAATAAGGCATGCAAATACTGGCAACCCATACACATCAATCATTCTAGGAAAACACATAACCAAAACTTTTATAAAACATAAAGTAAATATACTGAGAGTTCCATGGAATACACATCTTTGACAAGAAGATACAAAACCAAACTGTTAATAGAGGATCACCAACTTGCCATAGATATTCACTTACAAATACCAATGGTCTACACTTATTCACAGCATACCATACTCATGATTCCACAGGGAATACACAATGGATTTACATTTACAAACTCTCTCCAACTTCTCACTAGGAAGGAAACCACTACATTGTAGGCTTGTAGCACACTTTACTAGCCTTCCATACAATGAACCTTAACCCTTCACATATGTTTTAGGATTTAACTCTTCATGCATAGTTCCAAGTTTGACCTTCTCACAGTTTTGGGTCTATTCTTGCTTGGTGCTTAACACATAGTTACAAACAAAAACCTTCACTCTCCATTACAAGTTGGTTCATTTATGCAACCATCATCTATTGCCATCTCCTTGCAGATGTAAGTTACTTAGTATCAAATATGGCAAATTGCCCTGAGTCACCAACCACAGAGTGATGAACCACAAAACAACAATGTCACCTCTACTCATAGTAGACAATAGTTTTCTAGCTTCACATGTATTTTCTGCAATAAAGTCTCAATGCAAGTTTCTTATCATTCCCTCACTTCCCTTGAACATGTATTTATACTATATAGGGAAGTTGGTGCCATTCAGGCAAACTAGTAATCGGCTGGTAGTGGATTAGTGACTTGAGGACAGGGCGACACACATCCTCCAAGGAGTTCTTCCCTTATGGATTTCAACTTGCCTTTTGGAGATAGGGTGGATGGTTACTCACCTTTGTCCAGCCTTGTCAAATTAATAAGCACCCTTTCTATTTATTTTTCAAAAAATTCACTTACCTTCCATCCACATTAGAATCTTGGCTTTTCCCAAGGTGGACTACATATTCAAAATAACTTAACTTGGGATATAACACAGGTCCTCATAATTTGGTCTCGACCTTCAGATCCCATGGACAAACACTAGGATGCCACTTTATTACACAGAACCTTTATCCTTGTCATGATAAAATGTCAGAATTGGGATATTACACATTTTCAATGTTCGTGCATATCTTAAAGTACAAGGAATCCCTGTTTTGAATTGTCATCCACGAGATTTTCAAACATTCCCAGTCTGTTCCCTCTAGCTTTAAAAGGCTTTTCATTCTAGAATTGCTGGGGAAGAAAATGAATTCATGTCTAGTATAGAGCTGTTGTTGAATAAAATGCAGAGTCAAAGACCTATGTTCCAATATCTCAATGAAGCCTCCCTCCATCTAAAGGCCAAGTTTCTCCTCCGAAAAAGAAACTAAGAAAAAAATTATTATAATGTCCACAAGTGAACAAAATAGGTAAAATTAAAATACCTTCTCTCAATTCTCCAAATGACAAAATTAGCAACAAAATATTCTCTTTCTGCTAATGTTAGTTGCATTGATCCCTCAATGCTTCAATTTTTATCAACCTTCTCACTCAGGATTCTAAAATTGGGTTGCATCCGTATGACTCTGTATCCAAGGGATCTGTCATTCTGAGAATGCATGACTTAAAGAGCATCTGGATTTAACTCTACCACAGGAATGGTATCTGGGCTTTGTAGACCTTCATTATGCGAAATCTTTGTGGCACTTAAACCTGTATCTTCACCGTTAAGAAAGTTTTACACTTGTCTAAATAATAAGTGTCAGCCTAATCATTCAAAATCGACTTTAATGATTTGTGAGTCGATTCTTACCATCTCCCTTAGTGACTCAGAGGGTGCTTAGAAATTTAGTGCTAAAGCAACTTGCAATCTCACTTTGCACTAAAGTCAAATTCAAAGTTAAATGGGATCCTCATGGCTCCATAATCGTTTCATTATATTGTTAGTACAACACAGTTGTTTCACCTTACAAACTAGGTCATATTAAATATATTTTACTTCTAATTGTGTTGTATTGAGTGGGCCTAATGGTTAAGAGCACGTGCTTCCTTGTAAGAGGTCACAGGTTCAATCCAGAGGGACGTAGAGTATGTCCACCTCTGTAGACTTTAGCACTCAAATCACTGTATATAGGTGTGTCTCTTGTCCCACAAACTTGGGGGTCTCACACGCCAATTTGGTGTCTGGCTTGGTCATGACCTTAAAATTAAATTATTATTTATTATTATCAAGGAAATAATCCAATTGAACTATATCTAACCTCTGGACTGTCATTTTCACATGAAGGTGCCAGCCATGGACAATCTGCCTCACAGGAGTTATAGCTACTAGTGGCAGCTGGATTATCTTCCAATCAATAGCATTGACCACAATTGTTGCATGTTTGGTTGGTGCTTGGTGGTACATATTTTTATACTCATATCCACAGGTATATTTTTCATTCTTATGTGTTCTTTCTAGTTACATTATAATCCCACTTTTCATGATATTGTTGTCAGGAATAGTAATACCTATTACCACAGTATATAAATAGTATAGTAATGAAAGTATTTGGAAATTTTGAACAATAAAGTAATGGAGAAGTGAATTTATCAGTGGTATGAATGTGGCAAAACATCAAAGTTGTTTTAGCAGGAAAATGGGCATCTGTGTTTTTAGATTTCAGCAGTTTTCTGAATTGGAAAAGCCACTTTAGATTTTATAAACACCTTATTATCAATTGTGAATAATTCTGTGAAATATGATGAACCAGTAAAATGACCCATCACGTGCTTTTTGTTGATTTTTCATGTCTTCATGTAGTTCTAGACCTCAATTTTGATTCACAACAGGACTTTTCATGCCACAACTTGTATTTGAGCTATATAGGTCTAATCTGTTGATTGTTTGGGATTTTTAATAGTCTGTATACTCACTTTCACTTTTAGATAGGTGGAGTTAAGTAGTGGTTCAACTGATTTAAATTAATGTTGTAACGAATTGAGCTTGATTGAAGGGCTTCAATACAAAGGGATACAATATAACAACACAATTCTTGAATTTTTTTCACCGTTTAATCTTCTCCTCTTCCACCTTAGAAAGGGGAACCTTTCAAATTTAAGTTTTTGTCATTAATAACGAAGTGTGGATTCACTGCCTTGAAGTGCGTGCATCTGCTTGGATTATTTACTGGACATATGCCCATTGTAACAAGGGGCAATTCACCTCTTTCCTCCTAATGTTTTCTCTAGATGATGTTGTAAGCTTTACTTGAGGCCAAGGCTGACCTAAGTTTGTAATCATTATTATTGTGTATTAATGTGTTTCTAAGTTTGGCTTAAAGCCAACCTAGTTGACATTTATTATATTTGTTGGTGGTTAAGAATAGGCACTAACCTAGTCATTATAACGGGCTTGTTACCTCCTAGGTTCTCACTTGGTGTAAAAGTCCCAACACACAAGCTGTGAGACCCCAAGGATGACGTAAAGAAACTACCCACTATCAGCGATAACCTTGTCTTTCTCTCTTTAGGCTAGCTTTTCTCTAGCCTCAGAGGGAATCCCTAAAGTAAACTAAGGTCAAGATGATGTAGAGAAATAGGTAGTAAGGGAGCTTAGGATGAATTTGATCTGGGCTTTTAAAGTGATACTTTAATATTTCAGATTATGATCAGACTGTTACAGCAAAATCTAGCACCTAGTGCAAATCCTTACTAGGTGACCGATATAATGTGCAATACATGGGAGTGTTACCAGTACCACTATCACCTCATCAACTATGCCCCTTTCTTTAGTAAAGGACACAATCCAACAAAAGGGAGGCTTCCCTAATAGGGTTTAGGGATCAAGTAACCCAAGGATCTTAAGCTAAATGCCCCCCAAGAATCCTACAACAAAAATCCATTGGACAAGGGTATCACCAACTAGGGCTTACAATGGATAAAAGATTAAATTCAAGACTCGGGTTCAAGGGGCTTATGGGTCAATCTAAAGGTTGGGGTTAACCTAAGGAGTCTCCAATAGGTTACCCGAACCCAATAAATCAACAAAATCTTAAGGCTGCTATAAACTAGGGTTTTAGGGCAGTAAATTGCAACAAAATGAAAGTTTGTAACAATAGCAAATGTAGCTGTTAAAATTGTATAAAAATTATATGGGATGAAGGCTAAATTTAAGAGTGAACTAAGGACAAAATTACAACAAATTTTGATGGTTAAAATAGTATATAACAACAAATAAAGAATGACATCATCCCTAGAAAATGGCTGAAAAATGCATGAAAAACATTGAGTTAGCTTCTTTGATGCACCTTTAAACAAAACCTAACCCTTGGGCATACACAACAAGTCATTAAATGCTAAAAAAACAAGATTTTGTTGTATTTTAACCTAATTTGCCATAAACAGAAGCAAAATGATTTTAGGATTTTAATGGAATGTCGCAAATGATAAAGACTAGCACCTTATCAATCTAGGGCAAATGGAGTCTTGGATACAAACTATTTTAAGGTTTCTTTGAAGTGATTGTAAATGGAAACAAAACTATGGAAAATAAACTAATTACATTTGGGTTTACAATTTTTTAGTTGATTAAGGAAAAGAAAAATCTATCTCTATTCCTCAAATGCTTGGAGGAAGGGCCAAGCTTCACAAGGGATAATGAAGGATACAAACTATTCTAGGGTTTCTTATAGAGTGATTCTAAACCCCAACAAAGCTATGGCAAATAAACTAACTTACACTAGGGTTTGCAATTTAGGTTCTCAATTTTTCAGATGATCAAGGGAAATAAAAACCTATCTCTTTTCCTCAAATACTTGGAGGAAGGACTTAATAATGAAGCAAATACCGAATAAACTAACCTAGCACAAGAACATTGCCCCATAGAACATATAACCAAAATAAAGCAAATAGACTAACTTACTTCACCAAGCAACATCCAAGATCCACCATAATTATCCATGAAAAAAGATCACAACACAACACATCATCCACCCAAGAAAGTCACTCAACTAGGTCTTCATTGTGCACTAGAGAGAAAGATCACTAATGAAGAAATGCAATAATCCAAGTGTGACAATGATCCAAAGGAAATGAACTTCCTTATTTGTATGAGGGTAGCCAAGTTGATTTTCTTCAAATTAGACTAAAAAGAACTAAAAATAATTCATGATGCAAGGTGGATAGGCCACAAGCTGAATGCCAAAGATAGCCAAATCAAGAAAATAACATAAAATTTATCCTCAATTAGCCCACATTTGTGAGTCTAATGTCCTCCAAAGGTGATATCATCATCCGAAGGACATGTCTCTCCATGAAAATGTACAAGGAATAAGGGATGTATCTTATCCTATAAGTCATGAATCTCCAACCAAATGAGGTGGCACATCATCAACATAGCTCTCTAAAGGAAACATCATCCTCCAAAAGGCTCCCGTCATCATCAATTGAGGAACTAGGATGGCATTATGAAAGTAGGACATGATGTCATCAAGGTAGAGGATGCATCTACCCCTCCAAAGGGGACCCAAGTGATCAGTGTTATCATTCACCATCAAGAGAAGTGCAATGTTCATCAAGAAGGTACAATGCTAGCCTTGGGGCATCTAGTCATCTCAAGGGTGCAACATCTCTCAAGGCAACATGCTAGCACCAAAGCTCAACGTCCAATGTTTTGGGGTTGGATGAGAGTCACATCATTAGTGCGAAGTCCTCATCAAGGGAAACACTCCTCAAAGGAGCTCCAATATCCTCCATCAAGTGTCCTTTGCCATCATGGAATGTGGTTAGATGCACTTTACAAAGTGTTGGTGAAGCATCACTTATCCCTCAAGGGACCCTGGTTGCACCTTCAAGAATCATCCGACACATACTCAAAGAATCAAGTGAGATCAACATTAAAAGTACTTGAACCATAAAAGCATCAAGGTGGACAATAATTAATGTTAAAGCCATCAAAGTACTTCACACATGTATCATCTTCAAATGTCCTACTAACCTATGATTGTGCACTAGTTACCTCATTTAGGTATGGGAGGGTTATCATATGACATTATTAAGTGCTTTCAACCCTAAGGGGAGGGACAATTCCTAGGGCAACCCTTTCAAATGATAGGTGCAACACTACAAGTGATAGGTGTTATGACTTGGGGTTTACTACATGAAAGGTGCCATAATCTTATACCAGGTTATCAAACCATTGTCCATACATGCCTTTGTAGAGGGAACACCTAGTTTCTTAAGCTACCTTCCCTTATCTTTTTTGTCCCAAGCCCCCATACTTTGTGTTTTTCTTTCTTGCTTTAATATGGGTAGTTTAACAAGCTTTATTGATTTATCAAGTAATCTTGATCATATAATCTCACTTTAGTGATGAGTAGTTTATTGCTTCACCAAGGTCAGGATGTTTACTAAGAGTTCCTTTTACTTTGAGGTGTCATATGCATGGATACTCTTGGGGAGGAGTGGCTATATAAGATGGTGTAGAGCTCAAGCTAAAATTGGCTTTACTTGCTTTACATCCCTTGCCTTTCTTTTGCATTTTGACATTGGCTCATACTCTTTCCTTTTCTATAGCTGCATTAACTTCAGGTATATTCAATCCCTTCTTCTCACAGGACAAGATCACGAAGGAACCTATATGAGAGACTGGCAACAACCAATCAAAAGGTGGGATAATAGATATCTGGGAATGATGACAAGTTTTAGAGCCTCTTATTTGTGCCCCTCTTAGATGGAAGACCCCAAGGAAGGTCACATTAGAGGAGCACATGATAACCACCAACATGAAGTAAGGGTACAAGTACACAATTAATAACAGTCAATAATCCATATCAGCCTGTGATCTATATTATAATGTCTCAAACATTAGATGAAAGCACTTGAATACAAAAAATGGTTAAAGTACCTCACAATAGATGACTCACCTTCAACAGATGAGCATGCTAATGGAGGAGTGCATTAACCTAAATGAGAGGCATCTGAGATTGGCTATTTGTGGATCATGATAGGGCTGGTGGTTGGCAAGCTGCAACATAGGAGAAAACAATTTTTTCCTAGGGCTACCCATATATTTGAATGAGTAATACAAATCTAATTAGCTTTTCCATAAGGTACAAAACAACAATATAGAGAGACTAATTTTAACTTTTTAAGTGAATCAAATAGGGTATTTATGCCGTAAATCTAGGATTTTCTTTTACAAACTTCAAGTCATGTTTTAGGGTATTAAATTAGGGCTCATATGAGTTGAATAACAATATGGAGTAGGATGTTTACTTTTACCATTGAAATTCCCAGATCTTGAAACAATAAATAAAATTTGTACTATATAAATATCGAAAGGGAAGATCGGTGCCTTATCTTTATTTTGGGCTTGTTGCCCACCAAAAAGTGGGTGATTGACAGGAGTAATCTTTTCTCCTCCTTGGACAACCAGCCAACCTACAACCTTATATGATTAGCACATAACACGATGTCAGGATCCTCCACTTCTTGCTCCAGTCATAGTTCTCACTCCCATCTGGCATTCCTTTTTGAAAGAAGGTGTGTCGTCCATCAATAGGTGCTTTAACCATTTTGTAATAATGGGAAAACTTGTTGAAGGCAACAAGTTCTATGAGACAAAGGGCAAGGCGATTACCGTTCAATATAACTTGAATTAAGGATTAAAAAAAAACATGATTATTAATGAGCACTATTAATGTGATAGATTCGATTAGATCAATGTGACATCAACATGATAAAGTGAGATAGATCAGTGCCTTATAAACAATGCTCAAATAAAGATATAATACTAGCAAATGAAGATAATATTTCAAGTTACAAGATAGGCAATGTTGCAAGACAAATGTTAGTACAAGAGATAACACAATATTGAAATATGAGCGATAAGATAGAATTTGGAAGGTAAGTGTAACACGTACTTCTACTTTAAAGAGATGCTCAAATAAGATTGAACAATATCAAAGGACAATGAGCAAGTAATTCAAATAATAAGAGAGATACAATATAATATTGCAAGTAAGATGGAATACTCACAAATCAACAGATGCAAGATGAAGCAATGTTAGATGAATGAATGCAAGATTAGACTATGTGTGATGCAAGGGTCTTGGTTGATTTTAAATTATATGCCTAATCCATGGTGAAGCTTCCCCTCGATTTCTCAAAACTTGGTTAGGACTGGGGTGAATTGCAAGAAGGATAGGCTGAGAAGGCTCTCAGTCCATCATTAACGATACCCACCTAGCCTTCTTGACAACCCACATGCCTTCATTCCTACAAGGGCTTGACCACAAGAGAACTGCGAGGTTACATGTTTTAACCTTACTCCAAACTCCAATTTATCAAATTGAGTGAAAGTTAAGGAAGTTGGTCTTAAAATTTCTATCAACCAAGCTTATGCTTGGAGGTAAATTGTAGAGATGCAAACCTAGATCTAATAGGGAAATGAAATGCAAATGCAATGTTCAATGAGACACAAGTAGAACAAGATGCTTCAAAATGAAATGCTTAAGATGTATCAAGATACCAATCCACTTATGATTAAGATTGTGATAAGCACTTTAAGCCCAAAATCACAAGATCTATGAAGCATGTTGAAAATTGCTCACTGAAACAAAGCGAGTCAGAGAGATGCCAGGTAGATCTAAATGTTATAGAAATAACACAAGTGCTTTAATAGAAATTGCTCTTAAAGTGAAATGAGTTATTGATTAGATTTAGGAATGTCACCTCACTTACAATGTGATTTAAGAACATTCAAGAACAATGGAGCAAATATGAATTATAGAGCACAAGTAGTTACTTCAAGTAATGGCAGATGAGATTGCTAATGAGATCTACTATAAATCTAAAATACAAGTGAGTTTAAGACAAGAAGTACTCAAGTGCATTTTAGATTAAATAGCTAATAAGATCACAATAACAATTAGATGAAGTTTAGATCTAGCAATGATCAAGTGAAACAATGCTAGAGATTAGATCCAAAATGCAATGAACAAAAAACTAACCTAATGGATGCAAGAGACAAGTTAATGATTAGATCTAAACTAAGTTAAGAAGTTAGTCAACACAAATTGTTGTTGAGAAATTTAGGGCATCAAGTATTAGGTGATTTCTCTTCAATTAGCAACTGCTTGTGAGTGCTTTTTACTTCTTTAGATTAGGATCTTCTTTTACTTAAGTTATTAGTGTTCTTCTTCAACAAACAACTACCAATGCATGAACATAAATAGGCAAGAGACACAGAATGTAGGCTATGAGCTAGGGCCAAAACCTCTCATTTTTTGAGAGGAAAAGCCACACAAATTCTTCTTATAGAGATTCCAATTGACGAACACCAATACCAAGACCCTTGACCTAGTTTCCACTCCAAGACCAAGACACAAGTTTTCTTGACTGTCTTCTGCTCTTTTCCTCTTCTCAACTCATCTTCCACTTCAACTAGCCCTAAAGATCCTCGTTGTTCCTTCATCACCAATCCGAGTTCCTTCTGCAATTTGACATCCGAACTTCGGAGGTAATCCAAACTTTCTTCACTGTGTAAATGCTTAGGCCCTATACACATATATATAGTGGTTGTCCCATATAAATAAGCCGACATGAGTTCTTCACTTTATCTTGAGGCCGACTTGAAGAGGAGTGACTTGTGTTTGTCTTGGTGGGCTTCTTGACAATTCTATAGACTCATATACATTTGTAACATGCCCAAGAAGGGTATTGACTCTTTTTGACAAATCCTAAAGGCTCACAATGGGAGCCATCTAAAAATAAAATCTCTTGCTCATGAAACCCATGAAGAAAGCATTATAATAATAATTTTATTTTTCTTCTTTACATCATTTACAAAGCTCACAATTACGTCATTATGAAGATCGAAGTTAGTTACACTTTTCAACAGAAGTCCTCGCTTTAAATAAACTAGTGGGATACCATGGGGAAAAATCCCAAACTCCCCAAAGGAAAAAACTTATTTTATTAAAATTACAAAGAAAACCCCTTAGACAAAGGTGAGGGCTTTGAAACCTTTAAGGAGGGTTTACAAATAAAATTTTAAAGACTTGTTAAAATTGGCAACTAGGGCAAAACTTCATGTGGGTCATCTTATTCATGGCTGATAATATTTTTATTAGATTCCTCTCATCGAGAGGTGTAGGATTGATATAAAGATAATCCGATTCCAATAAGTATTCATGGAGATAATTTATTTTGATTATGGAATTATCAAGCCGACCTACAACTCATGTAGGCTCAGAAGCCCAATAGTCGCATCTATTCGCACACCAACGTTGTGTATAAATATAGAAGGACTTTTCCTCATTTGGACTCACTCATCTCAATAGAAGTCCTCCCTTTAAATAAAGTAGTGGGATACCATGGGGACAAATCCCAAACTCCCCCAAGGAAAAAACTTATTTTATTAAAATTACAAAGAAAACCCCTTAGACAAAGGTGAGGGCTTTGAAACCTTTAAGAAGGGTTTACAAATAAAATTTTAAATACTTGTTAAAATTGGCAACTAGGGCAAAGCTTCATGTGGGTCATCTTATTCGTGGCTGATAATATTTTTATTAGATTCCTCTCGTCGAGAGGTGTAGGATTGATATAAAGATCATCCGATTCCGATAAATATTCATGGAGATAATTTATTTTGATAATGGAATTATCAAGCCGACCTACAACTCATGTAGGCTCAGAAGCCCAACAGTCGCATCTATTCGCACACCAATGTTGTGTATAAATATAGAAGGACTTTTCCTCACTTGGACTCACTCATCTCAACAAAAGTCCTCCCTTTAAATAAAGTAGTGGAATATCATGGGGACAAATCCCAAACTCCCCCAAGAAAAAAACTTATTTTATTAAAATTACAAAGAAAACCCCTTAGACAAAGGTGAGGGCTTTGAAACCTTTAAGGAGGGTTTACAAATAAAATTTTAAATACTCCTTCCTCAAAGTAACAATAAGGGAAAAAAATTATAATGATTAATAAAAATGGAAAATTTTTCCTAGAAAATGAAATTTGTTTTCCTTCCAAAGTAATTTCGTTCAAGCTTAAAAACCCTCTACTTTATCAAACTAATTTGGATCAGAAAAAAATACGTCCAGGCAAGGAAAGACCCTTCGCATGAGAGCCTCTTCTAGGCTTATGACAAAGGAGAAAGGCTCCAACAATTGAAGTTGGCTTCCAAAATTAAATCTGAAAATTTTGAAGCTCTGAATGATGCCTTTCTCCAAATCGAAGGTAGAATTTCCTTCAAAAATTTTAAAATTTTGACTAGACCCTTAAGGAATTTCTCTTTTATTGTAGGTAACGTCCAAGATTTTCACACTAGCAAAAGTGATATGCCTGCGACTGAGATTCAGTCAGACAGAGAAGACCACCTTAGCATTGTTCTGGTTACATTGCACTGATGGGTGAGTTGATTGAGGTCAAACCTGCCAATTTTCAGGAGGCATCCGAGCATCAGGTGTGGATGGATGCCATGGTGGAAGAGTATTCTTCTATCATAAAGATTAATGTATGGGAGGTAGTGTTGCGACTAGAGGGAAAATCCATGGTTGGGTTCAACTGGGTGTACAAGATCAAGCATGTTGTAGATGGCAGTGTGGAGAAGTTCAAACCCTGTTTTGTGGTTATGGGGTTTTCTTAGAAGGAAGGGATTGACTATGATGAGTCCTTCGCCCCTATAGTTAGGTACTCATCCATCAGGTAATTATCTCTATTGTAGTGCATATGGGTTGGAGGATTCACAAGATGGACGTGAAGATGACCTTCCTTAATGGTGTGGTTGAGGAAGAGATCTATATTGGGAAACTAGAGGGTTTTGAAGTACATGGGAAGGACTCTCATGTGTGCAGATTGAAGAGAGAGTTGTATGTGCTTAAGTATGCTCACAAGGTGTAGTATGGTAGGATTGACAGTTATTTGCAGTGCGTGGGATTCACCAAGAGTGATGCAGATTGCAACCTGTATTACATTCAAATAAAGGGAGAACCTCTCATTTTGGTGCTTGATGTTGATGACCTATTTCTTACAGGTTCTAAGAGGCTCATAGCAGAATGCAAGAAGGACCTAGCTGTAGAGTTCAAGATGAAGGACTTGGGGTTGATGCAATATTTTTTGGGTTTTGAGGTGTGGTAGAAAGAGGGAGGGATCTTCCTTGGATAGGGGAAGTATACTGTTGAGATCCTAATGTGATTCAGGATGGAGGATTATAGATCCATGGCTACGCCTCTAGTGACCAACTAGAAGAAAATTGACACTTGTAGATTAGAGGCAATGGACCCTACCATATACAGGGAGTTGCTTGTCTCTATTATGTATTTGGTCAACACTAGAACGAATATCTGTTTTGTAGTTAACACACTCAGTCAATTCACAGTAGAGCCTAAGCGAGTTCAGTAGGTAGCTGCAAAACATGTGTTGAGATATCTTCTAGGCACAATCGAGTATGGGATGAGTTATATTCAATACGCTTGAGTGAATCTGGAGGGCTACATCAATGCATATTGGGCAGACAATACAACTGATAGAAAAAGCACTTTTGGGTGCTATTCCAGTTTAGGATTAGGAGCTTTTTCTTGGTTGAATAGGAAACAAAGATCAATTGGGCTAAGTTCCGCTAAGGCTGAACACATTGTTGCTATCCTGGCAACATGTGAGGCCATTTGACTTCAGAAGCTCCTCATGGTCTTGTTACTACTCAAACTAGCAGGGGTCCTAAAGGGGGATCCTAAAGAACAATTGCTAGGTCAAGGGCAACAATGGAGCAATAACCTACTGTCACCTCAGCTAAAGCTCCTACTCTTTACGAACTTTCACTGATGGGAGGAGACCATGTATAATAAGGATCACGAAGAAGAATAGATCAATGATAGGATGAGGGGTGATCTTAGAAGCCTATTCACAAGAGAGGGTCAAGATGGTGCCTTTCTTGCCTTGGAAGGCAAGATGGAAGGCTCTCAAGGAAGGGCTTAAGGAGAATTTCAAGGGATAGGTTTTGAGTGTGTTTCTTTAATAAGGAGATCCCTAGGCCCTAAAATTCTTGTGGGTACTTGGTTTCCAAGTGGTCTTTGAAGAATTAACCTTAATAATGTATGGGACCACAGAGGACCAACTGGACCCGAGGTTAGGTCAAGGGGATAGGATTTAGCAACCAATGATATGCATGACCTAATTAGGGTGGAGAAAGGGATCAAAGAATGAATTTTCAATGAAAGGCAATGCAAGGATCCCAATGAGGCTATTAGCCAAAGGGAAACCAAGGAAAAGAATCGGTCTTTGAGCTAGGGCTTGCAATATCTCAAGATCACACTGTCAGAATCTCATGAAATTTGGAGGGCTTCTTGACGACACACTAGCGCAGTTGTGGACCAAAAATCAAAGTATTTGGATGGCTAGATTGTGAGATAATTGATGCCCTTGGTGACCTATGTAGGCTAGGCCTAGAAAAGAGGGGAAGGTGAAAGAAATTAGCTTTAAAGTGATCACCAGAGGAGGACCAGTGCTTTATCCTTTGGGAGGGTGGAGTCATGGAAGCTTTAGAGTTTGGATTGATTTCCACTTGTCAAGGAGGCCTAAAAGACAACTTCGTTGGGCATTAGGGCTTAATGGCAGTAGCTTCAAGGTCATTTATACTTCATTCAACAATATTTGGTGACTTATCAAGACAAGGATGTTTCTAGGAACATTCTTCATTCAAACATGGCCCAATCACGATACAACACTATTTAGAGATTCAATTTCCACAATTTTGTTTCAGGAAAAGCAACGAATTAACCGTAAAATAGTGAAAATCCTAATATCATGAATGCAACAACATAAAGAATCAAAATAGCATTAAAATGATACATACATGTAAGAAGAATATATCCAATCACCATTGCCAATCATAGAAGCTCCAAGACAAAGAAGACTAACCAAACATCGAAATTCATCCATTCATCCCAAAAGTCTCATTCTCAAAAGATAGCGAAAATCTCACAAGAAGATATGATCCAATCCAAGTGATGATGAGAAAATGAACTCATCTCACTTGTATTTATACACTAATTAGGAGTTCGAATTAGTCTCTTAGGCTGGCATAAGCCCCAAAAATAAAATAATGTGCTAATAACCTAACTTTTGGTGACAAGCACACCAAACTAACTCTTGAATGAAATAATAAGCCTCTCAAAAGGTCAAATGAGAAACAATACATGTTTAGGGCCACCCCTTGTTCTCCAAACAATAAACCTGTGTTGCTCCCAATAGATGTGGGGGAACAATAATAACCTCATGGGTCTCCAAATGAGTCGAAGATGCCTATAAACCATTTGTAAGGGCTTAGATGGTGGTGTAAGTAATGCTACATCATCCTACAAGTCCTGGGTCAGCTGCCAATTGCATGGTATTTCTGGTTATTTTTTGGTAGCATTGGATGTGCTCTAGCCATGAAAATTGGTGAGAGGCTAAGGCACATGAGCTCTAAAGAACCCAGAAACCGTTTGGTGAAATTCCACCCTGATTTTATTTTATTAAAATAATAATATTTTTAATGGGGTTTTCAAGTCTAAACTTAAGAAAATTAAAATATTAATGAGTATTAATCAAAATATGGGTGAGAATGTTCTAGAAAGCGGATCAAGTCAAGTTTTTAATCTTAACCGTTGATTAGAGAATTAATCTCGGTCGTTGAAGTCTCGACGAGAAAAGTATAAGAAGGAGGCTTGGGGTTCATTTAGAAACACACATAGAGAGAACAAATTTATCTAGAGTTCGAAATTTCTGGGGCTAGGAAGCTGAGAAATTCCAACTAAGTGATAATTCTGCAATAGAGGGGTAGGGATAGTTTGGGAATACTAGGCAAAGAGGCAGAGAGCCACTAGTGGAGGCAACACAACACCTAGAGGGACTAATGTTGGGCCAGTCTTGGCCCACGCAGGACTGGCAATGAACCAGGGAGAGCAAGCACAGAGAGAAGCTGCCCTCATGCAGAAATCCAAAATTTTTCAAGGGAGTTGTCAGGAACAACCGGGGAAGGTTGACGCAGAAGCTCCAGGATGCAGAAGAGACAACATAGAGCTAACACAGAGCCTGTAAGGTTGACGCAAGGCCCACGCAAGGCCAGCGCAGAGATAGCTGGCATTAGCCAATTTTGCTACCGGATCAGCCAGAAACTGCTGGGTGAAGTGAGGTAATCTCACTCAGTTTTCCGCCATTATATTTTTCTTTGTATCTATTGCCGGGAGGGCATCCAACATTGTATTCAGAACTATTGCTTAATAATATAAAACCCTTAGAGTTTCTACACTGGTTTTCCCGCATTGGGTTTTTCCGGGGACTATTTTGTTCAAAAATAACGGTGTCCTATGTATCTTGTTCTTTGCTCAGTTTCTTGTTTCATGTAATCAAATTAAATTGGTGTAGGCTGCAGAAGTAATTTTCTTCAGTATTTTTTAGAAAATAACTTGATAATGTATATTAAAATCAAGTAGGAGAAGTAAATTCACTTTTGCTGCAGTAGGGGTTCCTTAAGTATAGGAATTTTCACATTTTTGTGGGGGTGATTGGGCAAAGGTGAGCAAGGTGTACCTTCCTTGTCCAACAGGTGGATCGCGAGCAAATCTCTGAACATCTCTAGGGATCCATGGAGTACTATCTATTGCTGTGGAGGCCCATGGATCTCAATACACACCCTACATGTGCCAATGTATCCCTTTGGAGGGTTAGGACCTCGTATAGGGAGATCAAACCCAAGATGGAGCCCACCTGCAATCTTGCATAAGATCCAATGCGTCCCCTAGCCTTCCAGTACAATAGCTCATCAAGGAAATCGAGTAAAAAGAGCTTACAAACCATGAACCACAAGTGGGGACTTCATAATGGCCTGCCCTTCCATAATGGGCTTTGGCATGTGCTAATTTCTCCAAACTCCAAATGGGGTTGACCAAGCATCCCATTAGGTGGTTTCTACTTCTAAAGGGGATAATATGTCCAAGGTACATCCTTTAAAAGTTGGTGATATGTGATAAAGAGGTGAATGGACTAGGGGATGAGAAGGGGCAGCCTTGGGCCACATGCTGGGTACAAGGGTAGCTAGTAGAAGGGAAGCCGACACTTGGGTATGTAATGTATTGGAGGGAGCAATCGTGGTACATGAAGTGCCTCGACCTTCATTTTTCCACCCTTCTTTATACGCCTTTTGCCTTTTTATGATTTTTCTTTAATTAACTGCTCGAGGCTCAAGGGGTAAGAGCATGATGTGTGAGATATAGCAGTGGATATCCCCTTTTAAGGTAGGGTAGTTCATTGCCCACCAGGGATTGGGACAATTATGGATTCCTATATGATGAAGGAGGCTCATAGAACTTGTAGGAACCAGGGTGATGGCCATGATGATGGGGTAAAGCTCATGTGTTGGCTTTTGTTCACATGCTAAATGTTTTTGTCCTAGCCATCTTTTGCATTTTGTGGTAAGTTTTCCTGTTGAATGTGGCCAATTTTACTTTTCTTTTCTTTTTAGCTACATCAACCTCCGGGGCATCATTCCAAGCCTGACCCAAGGTGTGGGCAAAGGGAAGGGGAGAGCTAGCCCTATGTGGACCTAGTGGAGGAATGTGGATCCCGGTGGGAGAAATGATGAATGGGGTATTAATGAGTGGAAAGGGGGTAAGATATGTGGATGAGGGAGTGGGACCACACAACCAAAATCGGGGTTTCCTGTGAAATACCATCCCTAAAGCCAAACGGTCAGTAAAAGAGATCCCACAGGACTAGAATCCAAGGTTAATCATCCAAAGGAGACTAGGGGACAAGAGCACAAACCTAGCCAATTCCTTCCGCCGAACCCACTCATTAATCCATGCCTAGAAATGTCCATGATAAGAAAACTACAATACTCAATTACAAAATGACAAGGCATAACTTTAGGTTCGAGAGGCCCACCTTCAAACATACGATCATGGCAGATGGGTGAGGGAACACATGGATGGCTCAGGTGGCAGAGAAATGGCATAATGAGCTAGTTGGTCCTTGCAAGGGGCTGTTGGTTGAGGTCCACCTTGGAGAAAAAAATTCTCCTAGGGTATCGCCCACAAAATGGTGGGTAACAAGGTTGTTTTATCAGGAGTTGGAGCCAACTGCCATTCACTGTGACAATCAAAGTTGTATCAAGCTTGCTGAGAATCAGGTGTTTCATGACAAGTTGAAACACATTCAGATCAGGTATCACTTCATAAGAGATTGTGTGGAGAAGGGGACTGTGAAGTTGCAGTACATACCTACAGATGAGCAAATAGCAGATATCTTGACCAATGCCTTGAGGAAGGACAATTTTGTATTCTTCAAGGATAAGTTGGGTGTTGTGTACAACACCTACATCTCTAAGACGATGTCTTGAAACTATAGCTTGGAAGGTGATTCTGCAATGGTCAAGTGCCATATGACATGAATTTACTAGCCAACTTTTTACAATGATCGATTAAGTCGTGACTATTGATTTAAAGAGTGGAAAAACAATCTCACCCCTCCCATCTCTTTGGAGATTAGGTCAACTGCTCTATGAACAGGAAATCGAGCAGTTTGTTAATTTTTGGTAGCTTAGTGACAAATTCCAATCATAGGACTAGATTCCTCTTTTCAAGAGGACCAATTTTGACTATTGAAGTGCTCAATTTGGACAAGGTAAAGTGTATTTTTGAAGAAAAGCCCACATGTGCACAAAAGGACAAGTTGGTCAAAAAGAGAACTTGGATACCCATGGATGGCCATAAATACAAGTGAAGTGACCCTCATTTGGACATCATCATTATGATCATTCTTTTTTCTTTCAGTTTGGCTTGCATAGCTCTGAGGCTGGGTTGAGGCTGGGTTGCAGAGGTTGGTTCGTACAGGTCCGAGATTGCAGGGTCCAAAGCTCATACATGTGTTTAGAGTTTTTGTTTCCAGCTGCAGGCATGCTTCGGGTAAATTTCAATCGCAACCGCAGGCACCCAATCTTATGTGTGCGGTTGGAGGGTTTCAACTGCACACAAATCACTCTCTAGGTGCAATTGAGAGCTAGGGTTTGAGTTTTACAGTTGACCACAAATTTCGTCAGTTGACCGCATAGTTGTTCAGTTAACCGCAGACAAAGACAATTGACCACATGCTTCTGAATCTGGGCTTTGATTATTAGCACGTTGGGTTCATCTCATGGATGTTGTTTAGTTGATTTTGCTGGATAGTTTTATGGTTGAAGTTATGGATCATTATTCCCTCTCTTTGTTGAATCATTCATGACAATCTAATAAGAAGAATAATTTGAAAGGGTTTTCCCCATAGTGGGTTTTTCCCTAGTCTCCGACCAATCCTAGTGTCTTTATGTGTGAATGCTTTTCTTCTATTGTTCCTTTATGTTTCGTTGCATTAATGATGATGATGTTGTTCTTTCTATATAATTGCATAGGTTGCTGAATAATGTTGTAAATCTAAATGATGAGATGATGACGTGGGGTGAATTTAATATGAAGAAATGCAATTATCTAAAGCAAAGAACAATACAGCCTGAAGAAAAATTAACATGGTATTAGAGTTGGGTTGAAGAAAAGTCATTGAGATCACCCCTGATAAGACACGTTTGAAAGAAGAGAAGATGGAGGAGACCTAAAAGAATGCTAGGGTTTGAAGGAAACCTTAGGAAATCTGGTTATTAGGGTTTGATGGATATTATGAAGTTAGGGTTTGAAAGAAACCCTGGTTTATGACAACGGTTTGAGATTTGCAACCCTAACATGATCATGTTCTAGCTCTTGTGACATTAATGACTGTTGAAGTCTGATTCAAGGGGGAGATGATCACCTCTCATTAAAGGTAAGTACCTTTTAAACTTATATTATTTCTTTATGGCACTATACTTGTTGATTTGATTATTACTTCCTGCATGTATATTTGAGTATTTGGATACTTCTAACCTCTAGATGAGATGTGAAAAGCATCTCCTTCTTGAGGATCATCTAATGTGCAGGAAAAAAAGCTAGTGCAGGGAGAGAAGAGCTAGTGGAAAGTTGACAAAGAGCTACAACTACCAATGACAAATAAGTGATCCAAGTTGCAAAGGTACATGAAATCTACAAGGTATGTAAGCTGTAATATTGGATGGCAAGGTAAGTCTTGAGGTATGACAAGAATATGAAAGTATGTTTGATTTATGGTATATATTGATGCTCTTCATATTTGGCAAGCATCTTTCATGATGGATTTCATAAATAAGGTTAGCACATTGTTTCTGATATATGGTAGCTTGATCTTGTTGTTAATGCTTGAGATAAGCATGATGAAGTATTGACAATAAGATTGATTCTCTTGTTGATCTTGGTAAAGGTTAGTAAATCTTGTTAAACAGACATGGTTAACGAGAAACAAATAGAAAGATAAATCATGCATTCCAATTTTTATTCACAAAAGATGTACATTTATAGTACAATATGGTGACCGTTGGGATTCACATCCCAAGGTCCCTTGGACTGCTTTGTCCATTCGGCTTTCACGCTAACCCTTTAGGATTAGGTGTCCAACATTCCCCCCCTTAATCCGAAGGGTTATGTATGAGTCCAAGAAAAGAGCTGTAATACAAAATGTGCAATAATGCATGGCAGCACTAGGCTGAATGTGCTTTATGAAATGTTGGTAAAAAAGGGCGGTGGTTTAAGGATAGCCACCAACACTGGAACGCTTAGTGCAGTTCCCGGAACTCTTCCAAACTTTCGAAGAAGCTGTAAGTCTTCTGCTAGAGGAAGTGATCCTATTGTTTTAAAGAGGGAAACCTTCAACCATAAAAGGGAGGCCGCACCCCGCATAAAAGGTAAAACTTCAACCTGTAAAGGGAAGTCTCAACCTGTGATGGTTTAAGGATGACCAACAACTCTGGAATGCTTATGCAATTCCTGGAACTCTTCCAAAGCTGGCAAGAAGCTGTAGTCTTCTGCTAGAGGAAGTGTTCTCAATTTTGTCTCCGGAACTTCTTCCAAAACTGGCAAGAAGCTGTAAGTCTTCTGCTAGAGGAAGTGTCCCACATCGCCAACTGATGGCATGTTCAGGCATCTTTGTCTCTGGCTACAACTCTGAAGCTGGTGTGGCAGGTTGTGGCTCAGGCTTGCTTGATGTGACTTTGAAGCTTGTAGATGACCATCATTTCCCCCCCTGTCAGATACAAGGTGAGAAGATGCAGAAAACTCAACTACAAGACTGTTCAATATTCTGGAACAAGTTCTGACATGTGTTTGAAATATCTTCTTGGCTGTTGATGTCCATTGCCAAGAAGCGATCCATCCTAGATGAATCTTTGTTCTTACAGGATGTTTGTTGTTGAAGCATCTGTGTGAAGAATGACTGGTTTTATGACAGTACTTACATGGTTGAAGATCAAAACAGTGATCTTTCAAATGGCCAACTCGATCACAGTGTTGGCATTTCACGATCTGTTGTTGTTGTTGCTGTTGTGGAAGAGGAGCAGAGTCTGGAATAGCTGTAGCTGAACTGTCCTGAGGAGTAGGTGAACTGTCATAAATGAAACCAACACTCTGAAACTGAATGGGTTTTGAGTAGTCTGGAATATGAAAGGACAAGTCCTTGTCATATCCAAGACCAGTTCTGTGCTTGTTGTGGACAAGCTGTTCCCAAGAGGTCTAATGATGGGCTTGGGAAGTGCAGACTGAACTTCTGCATCTGCATTTACAACTGCTGCTTTATTTGAATGAACAAGAACATTATTGTCTTGCTGCTTATGGGAGTCTGTTTCAATCTTCTGAACAGAAACAGGTTCAGAAAGATGACTCCATTGTTGTAGTTCTTCTTGCTGCAGCTTTGTCTCAAGCTGCAAAAACTCGATATTCTCATGTGCATTTTGCAGAGAGGTTTGGATGTCAAAGAGAGTTTCTTTGTTAACTTTGACCATCTCATCAACAGTGGAATGAATTAGGATATTCAATAAGTTTAATGCATCTTCAAGTCTGGCCATTTTTCTTCAATGTCACTACAACTGAGGCAACAGCAACAAAAAAATAATATTGTACTCTTACTACAAGATCTTATAAGGGTTTGTCAAGTGGCAACAATGTCGCGAAAATGGTTGATGGAGGAGAACCTGAGTAAGCTGGATGTTACCAAGTTAAACTACAATAAACATTTCTCGTCAAGCTACAATAAACATTGGTACAATTTGGCACATGGTAAATCAACAGTCCACATTTCATTTCAAGAATGAACTGGAGCATAACATCACTCTTAAGCTGGGATATGCCAATGCAAAAAATATATAAATGTGAAGATGAGTGTTGTCCTCAACTTCAAACTTCAGAGCATCTGACTGCTATGGAAATCATGCAAAATCTCCACAAGAAACTGCTCTAAAATCTCTACAAGAAACTGCTCCAAAAATGACTTCCAAAATGTCTTCAAAAATGGTTCAAATTCACTTCATAATGCTGATCACTTCTCTACGGATCACACAAACATATGCCAAATGCTCATATGAAAAAATCTTTTGATTAAAAACTTCAACAGAGCACGCGATTTTTCAGCGTTCTTGGTTTTGAAGAAATGAACTCAACGCCAATGTTGCATTCCAAACTCAGGGAGAAGCCACGAATCGAATCCAGTACAGGGCACCTGGCTCTCAAATTAAAATTTGAAGAATGGCAATGGTGTGTATATGAATGTTAATATATACATAAATATATATATGCTCTGGAAGAGGGCAAAGTAAGAATGAATCAACACGGGCAAAAGCGTAAGCCACGTTACAGCCGGTTGGTCTGCAGCATCGCGTGTGTAGAAAGTCGACGGTGGTATCAGATTCTTCGGAAAGCATCAAATTGCACGCGGAAGAATTAATAAATATTCACGGGGCTGCTTGGACGACTTGGACGAAATTGATAGAGATCAAACTTCCCCAGCTATTAGCCACATCCATATCCATAACCATACGCCACATCCACTACCGAAATCCAGTACCGAAATCTTCTTACAGTTTTGCTCTTTTTATTATCTGAACAATGGCATCAGCAGTCTCTGTGCTTACATTCCAGCTGGAATTAACGCAACGATCCATCAGAAAATTGGAGGAACAGGTTTACAGTTTGCAGCAACAACTAAGTGAGAAAGATGATCGGCTGAAGCTCACCACCGAAAAGCACGCAAAAGCCAGGGATGAGGCTACACAGAATGCATTTGTATTGAAGAAACATATAGCAATATGTGAAGAGTTAAGAAACGAATGTGAGCGATTTCGGCGTGAGAGAGATGCATTTGAAGAGCAAATAGTCGAGGCTCATGATAAAAGGGAATTGGCAGAGAAGCGAGCCACTGAAGCTGAAATACGTGAAAGAGAAGTACAGCGTCGCTTAGAAAAAGCCTTGCAAGTATCTTCAATGGCCAATCTTGATAGAAAACAGTTGGAGTGGAAGGCTTAAGGTTGCAAGCGTACGCATATCAGACATCGACATTGATAATGAAATGCGGGTCCTCTGAAGGCAGCTCGAGCACCATTTTCTCAATCTCTTCTTTGCTCAACCGACCCTTGTCGTTTGTGATAGTGATCTTGTTCTTCACACCTGCGGTCTTGTCTTCAGTAGAAATGTTGAGGATGCCGTTGGCATCTATGTCAAAGCAGACATTAATCTGCGGGACAGCTATAGGAGCCGGCGGAATTCCTATGAGCTCGAATTTGCCGAGCAGGTTATTTGAAAACACTGATTTTACTCTTCGTTTTCACAAGAGGGCGTTACAAATTCAAACGCACAGCATTTGCAACTAACTCCTTTTTTCTGGCGTTAATATTATTCAACAGGCATTCGATTGTACATGGTCTGACTGTTCAGTACCCTGTCAGGACAGCCAGTAACGCAGGTGAGAATAATCATGAATTGTCAGTCAGCGTTTCTCAGTTATGGCGGAGGCAGTGCAGGGCTGGAAGGGCAGAGGGAGAGCAGCGCTGGAAGGACAGAGGCGGTGGTCAGAACAGTTGTTCAGGGAATAACAGGCCACTCATCATGGCTCTGATACCATGTTAAACAGACATGGTTAACGAGAAACAAATAGAAAGATAAATCATGCATTCCAATTTTTATTCACAAAAAATGTACATTTATAGTACAATATGGTGACCGTTGGGATTCACATCCCAAGGTCCCTTGGACTGCTTTGTCCATTCGGCTTCCACGCTAACCCTTTAGGATTAGGTGTTCAACAAATCTGACATGTGGTAGAATTGGAAGCCTTGACTTGATTATTATGATCCTTGAACTATGAAGATACTTTTATATGACACTAACCCTTGATGAATGTTTGATAACATGATGGTGACTTCTTGTGATATATGTCTAAGAGCCTGATATAGCTTGTGATCTAACAATTTTGTTGTAGCATGACAATATTATAATAGATAGGTTGATAGTGATGATTGAAGAGGCTTCTCATTCAGAGGGAGAAACACTTCATAAGATTTTATCACCCAGTGCCTGACTATTGAAGGAAGGATTTTGGACATGAATAACCATCTGATGTTGATTGAAGAAGTTTTGGCAAGTTTTGATTTGAGTAGAGAAGGTTACTCCTAGTCCAAGCCACAACCACTAGGAGAAAGGCTTAAGAGTGCAGTTATAGGCTTCACAACCGCATGGAAGAAGGCCTATGGGTGTGGTTGTGCCTGTAGGTCACAAAATCTAAAGTCTTATGCATGAGATCAGGAGCACACCAGGAGTATGACAAACTTACAAACATGAAGCAGATGATAGAAGAGTTCTATGGGAAAGCAAGTTTCTAAGAAAGTATTGTATGGTTTGTAACAAGCTCCCCAAGCCTGGAAGCAATACAAATCCAAACCGCTATGTTGGTCCAAGGTATGCCTTTGATATTGGTTTATATGCTGACGTTCTGTTCTTGATAGGTAGCGAGCCTCTGCTGATCAAGCGTAAGAGGGAGTTGGCCATTGAGTTCGAGATGAAAGATCTTTTGGAGATATGAGTCTGCATGGATACAATGATAATTGGAAGAGCACATTGAGTACATTGTTGCTAGCATGGTTAGTTATGGGGCAGTTTGGTTAAGGGAGCTCCTTGGAGAGTTGTTTGAGCAAGTTTTGGATATGATAGTGATATATTGTGATAACAAGAGTAGAATTCGATTGACAAGGAATCCCGTATGTAGTCGGGACAAAGTTATCTTTATAGATTGAGATGGGGCTACTGTATGAGACAAGCTTAGGCTTGTGGTTGTTGCCTTAGGGAGGACGAGTAACGTATCCTTTTTGTGACATATTTTTGCTCTAACATAATGTTTTATTTTGATGTCTTTCATACAAAGGACTACTGCTCTTAGTGATGTTTGAGGCAACTCTTCTATGAGTTGGTTAAGTTGGTATTGAATGTGAGCATGTTGGTATGTTTCTGATCTACAGAGAGCAATATGTATTGATGGATGTGACCCTTCTGAAGTAAGGGTTTGCGCTGATCGAGGACATTGAGCCGGTTCTTCCCCTTTGTTTGAGCTCCCAAGGTGAGGAATTGAGATGTAGGGCTCATGGGGTTGAGGGATCTCTGGACAATAGGGTATCACCCCTATCTGTTACCCATAGGGTTGGAGATGTTACTGCCATATCTTGGTCTATGCAGAGTATACCCCAATTGGCATCTGCCTTTCCCACCTATTTGGCTAATGGGTACTTGCTGCTTGAGTTAGGTGCGATCCTTACTATTTATGGTAAGTGGCTTCGCACTCAAGCTAGATATGTAGGTGTTCTACAACTGACTCTTAAAGGTCATGGTGGGAAGATCAACAAAGGTTCTCGGGATGTAGCATTGGCTCCTTGTTGGTCGAGTTTCCTGGGTCATAGTATTTGCTCTCCGCTAGTAGAGTTCCCTGGGTCGTAGCATTGGCAGGGTTTCCCGGGTCGTAGAATTGGCTCCCCGTTGGTAGAGGTTTCCTAGGTCGTAGCATTGGCTCCCCGCTGGCAGTGGTTTCCCGGGTCATAGCATTAGCTCCTCGCTAGCAGTGATTCCAGGTGGTAGCAATGGCCCCAATGGATAGAGGGTGGTAGATTGAGCTCCTCTCTGATGTCAAATTCGTCTTCTTTTAGATTCGAGAATGTTCAACATATGAGCAGAGACAAGCAAGAGATAATCAATGATAAGCAGGGATAAGCAAAGATGAATTGAGATGAGCAGCGACCACATTTGATGACGAGATACTTGAGATGGGACATGATATGATGACAAGATTGGAATTTCTCCCTATCAGAGAGGGAGTCTTAATTTTTGGCAGCTCAGTGACAAATTCCAATCATAGGACTAGATTCCTCTTCTTGAGAGGACTAATTTTGACTATTGAAGCCTTGAATTTGGACAAGGGAAAATGTATTTTTGAAGAAAATCCCACATGTACACAAAAGGATAGGTCAACCCAAAAGAGAAATTGGACACCCATGGATGGCTATATATACAAGTCAAGTGATCCTCATTCATTTGGACATCATCATTATAATAATTCTTCTTTCTTTGGGTTTGTCTCGCATAGGTCTGAGGCGGGGTCACGGAGATTGGTTCGTATAGGTCCGAGATTCTAGGGTCCGAAGCTTGCACTGTGTTTAGGGTTTTGTTTCTAGTTGTAGGCATGCTTCAAGCAAATTTCAGTCGCAAACACAACCTCATGCGTGCGATTGGATGGTTTCAACGGCACACACATCACTCTCTGCATGTGGTTGAGAGCTATGGTTTGAGTTTTCGTCAGTTGACTGCAGAGTTCGGCAATTGATCGCAGATTTCATCAGTTGATTGCAGATTTCGTCAATTGACTATAGAGTTCGACAATTGACTGCAAAGTTTGACAGTTAATCACAAACAAAGATAGTTGACCACATGCTTCTGAATTAGGGTTTTGATTATTAGCACTGTTGGGTTCATCTCATGGATGTTTAGTTGATTTTGCTGGATAGGTTTATGGTTGAAGATATGGATCATTGTACTCTCTCTTCGCTGAATCAGTCAATGAAAATCTAATAAGAAGAAGAATTTGAAAGGGTTTTCCTTGTAGTGGGTTTTTCCCTGGTCTCCGACCAATCTTGGTATCTCTATGTGTGAATGCTTTTCTTCTATTGTTCCTTTATGTTCCATTGCATTGATGATGATGATGTTGTTCTTTCTATATAATTGCATAGGTTGCTGAATAATGTTGTAAAATTGAATAATGATATGATGATGTGGGGTGAATTTAATATGTAAATGAAGAAATGCAATTATCTAAAGCAAAGAACCATATAGCCCAAAGAAAAATTAACATGGTATCAGAGCTGGGTTGAAGAAAAGTCATTGAGATCACCCCTAAGAAGACACCTTTTAAGCAAGAGAAGATGGAGGAGACCTAAAAGAATGCGAGGGTTTGAAGAAAACCCTGGGAAATTTGGTTATTAGGGTTTGATGGATATTATTATTAGAAAATTAGAAAGGTAGAAAGATTTTCTTATATAGATAATTACTTGTGATTCCTTTATCTTTTAGTTCATCAAGCAATTACCAAAACAATAACACAAGGACAATAGATGTAGGCAAACAATCAGGGCAAAACCCCTATCTAGGGGAAAACCAAGTCAACAATTCTCCCTTCAATAGTTTCTTGAGATAATCCAAGACTTTAGACCCAGATAGAGACTTCCTTCACACCAAGTTAGCCCTCAATCCTCCTTGCAGATGATAACCCTTCAAAAGCAACTTCGACCTAGCGGCAACTTTAACCCAGTAGCAGCTTCGACCTAGTAGCAGTAGTAGCAACGACTTCGACCAGACTTGGAAAACTTCGATCTCCCTTGATACACCTCAGAATTGAGTGAGAGTTGTACCAAAATTTCGATCTTGAAGTCTTCTATCTTCATCCAGAAACTCACACTTCTTTCCAGCTCCTTTTCTAGCCCTTTCTCGACTTAGCACTTCCCAGCTTCCAGCTTCAGAAACTGAACTATGTGTGTGAGAATGAGATGCTCCAAATGAATTCAAACTGCCTTGTATAAATAGCCTTCCAGGGAGGTCGAATTACTTGTCTTGAGGCCGACTTGGTGTTGAGGAGATTAAATTCATTTTTGACTCAAAAACAATTCTTTTACATGATTCGAAAGCCCAGAAAGGGTCTCTTTTAATGTACAATGACTCAGAATAAATCCTAGAAGTCCTCAATGGGGACTTTGACCTAAAACATGATGATCCAACCATGAAACCCAAGCTTTAATAAGTCATAGAAATAATAATAAAAATATTTTCTTCATTCTTTTGATAAGTACATTTCAAATGCATTTACAAAGACCGAACCTAGTTACAAATTAAAACAATAATGAAGTTAAGGTTTGGAAGAAACCCTGGTTTATGACAAAGGTTTGAGATTTGCAACCTTAACATGATCATGTTCTAGTTCTTGTGACATTAATGACTCTTGAAGTCTGATTCAAGGGGAGATGATCAACTCTCATTAAAGATAACTACCTTTTAGACTTATGTTATTTCTTTATGACACTATACTTGTTGATTTGATTATTACTTCTTGCATGTATATTTGAGTATTTGGATACTTCTAACCTCTAGCTGAAATGTGAAAAGCATATTCTTCTTGAGGATCATCTAATTTGCAGGAAGATAAAGCTAGTGCAGGAAAAGAAAGCTAGTGTAGGAAGAGAAGAGCTAGTGAAAAGTTGGCAAAGATCTACAAGTGCCAATGACTAATAAGTGTTACAAGCTGCAAAAGCACATGAATACTGCAAGGTATGTAAGTTACAATATTGGATGGCAAGGTAAGCCTTGAGGTATGACAAGAATATGAAAGTATGTTTGATTTATGCTATATATTGGTGCTCTTGATATTTGGCAAGCATCTTTCATGATGGATTTCATAAAGAAGGTTAACACATTCTTTTTGATATATGGCATCTTGATGCTGTTGTTAATGCTTGAGATAAGCATGATGAAAGTGTGACAATAAGATTGATTCTCTTGTTGATCTTGGTAAAGATTAGTAAATTTGACACATGGTAGTATTGGAAGCCTTGACTTGATTATTATGATCCTTGAAGTATGAAGATACTCTTATATGACACTAACCCTTGATGAATGTTTGATAACATGATGGTGACTTGTTGTGATATATGGAATTTGATATAGTTTGTGATCTAATAGTTTTGCTGTAGCATGAAAATATTATGATAGATAGGTTGATAATGATGATTGAAGAGGCTTCTCATTCAGATGGAGAAACACGTCATAAGATTTTATCACCTAGTACTTAACTATTGAATGAAGGATTCTGGACATGAATAATCATCTGATGTTGATTGGTGAAGTTTTGGCAAATTCTGATTTGAGCATAGAAGGTTTCTCCTAGTCCAAGCCATAACTGCTGGGAGAAAGGCTTAAGAGTGCGGTTATAGGCTTCACAATCGCACGGAAGA
Source organism: Pinus taeda (assembly GCA_000404065.3). NCBI lineage: Eukaryota > Viridiplantae > Streptophyta > Pinopsida > Pinales > Pinaceae > Pinus > Pinus taeda. The sequence goes on from APFE030092303.1 coordinate 82,361, forward strand.
AGGCCTATGGGTGCGGTTGTGCCTGTAGGTCACAAAATCTGAAGTCTTACGCACGAGATCAGGAGCACACCAGGAGTATGACAGACCTACAGACATGAAGCAAATGATGGAAGAGTTCTATGAGCAGGGAAGTTTCTAAGAAAGTATTGTATGGTTTGTAACAAGCTCCCCAAGCCTGGATAGATAGTTCCTAAAGCCTGGAAGCAGTACAAATCCAAACGTCTACGTCGGTCCAATACATAGTTCCTAAAGCCTGGAAGCAGTACAAATCCAAACCTCTACGTCGGTCCAAGGTATGCCTTTGATTTTGGTTTTATATGCTGACGATCTATTCTTGATAGGTAGTGAGCCTTTGGTGATCAAGCGTAAGGGGAGCTGGCCACTGAGTTCGAGATGAAATATCTTCCAGAGATATGAGTCTGCATGAATCATTGTACTCTCTGTTTGTTGAATCATTCAATGACAATCTAATAAGAAGAAGAGTTTGAAAGGGTTTTCCCCATTATGGGTCTTGCCCTGGTCTTCGACCAATCCTGGTGTCTCTATGTTTGAATGATTTTCTGCTATTGTTCCTTTATTTTCCGCTGCATTGATGATGATGATGTTGTACTTTCTATATACTTGCATATGTTGTTGAATAATGTTGTAAATATGAATAATGATATGATGATGTGTGGTGAATTTAATATGTAAATGAGGAAATGCAATCATCTATAGCAAAGAACAATGTAGTCCAAAGAAAAATTAACATAGTTGAGGTAGCATTTTGATTTGGCAAAAGAGAGACTGAGCATTCAACTAAAAATCATAGGGTCTAACTGACAACAAAAGAGGAACAACGTACAGGTTGACTTCAGGAGTAGCTAATAGGGAAAGAATATCAGGCCGTACAACCATGAATTTGCAGGGCCTAGTTTGTTGGGCCATACAACGACTTCTCTGGGTAGGGCCGTTCAAGGAAAAAACTATGCTTTCTGCTACTGTAGTTTTTTGGGAAAATTCCGTTGTTGCAATCACCATTTTCTGAAGTTGAATAGAGCCCAAGTTTGTCGGTTTTCCCTATATTAGGTTTTTGGTAAACTGTCTCATATTGTTTGTATTTGGTTTCATTGTTGTTTTTGCTTCTGCTATGCATGCTATGTTAGGAACCCAGTGTGTTTGGTGTATAAAAAAAATCATATCTGAATTTTATTTTCTATTCTAAGCATATTTTATTGGACACTAAATCTTAATTTGGGTTCAAAAGAAACTAACATCCCCTCATTTCATTTTGTTATCAACACACATTCTATTCTTTTCCTTTCTAACAGAGTGCAAGCTAGTCTTTTTCACTACGATGGGCAAGATGTGATCTTTTGGTTGTGTGACTTTATTGTGGATGTTATTTTTGCATGGAGACATTATTCTGGGATTAAAAGAAGTACCTTTTGTGCAAAATTTTGTAAGTTTAATGTCTTATTATTGATATTTTGCATGTTGAATGTTTAAAGTAGGGTTTCTCTTTATGCCATGATTAAATGCTTAATTATTGTTGGAATCTTTCTACATTATTGCATGCAAAATTGTTCTATCTAAGGCCTATAGGGAAACTTTGAATGTGCATCCCCTGTATTTAATTTCTCCCCTCACAAGAATATTAGTTAGGGTTTTAAAACCCGATGCCCTAGCCATCCCCCCTTGCTCCATCAAGGTCTTTCCCTTAAAATTTAACCTTAAAAGACTCCATTAAACCCTAGTAGGATAAGGCAATAATTGTTAGTGTGTTGATCATCCACAAATTTTATAAAATTCATCTTCCTCTTCTCTCTCCTAGATGTCTAGGCTACCCACTAGGGTTTCTAGAGCAGACTTATGCATAAAAGTGAATTTTTTGTGAATGTTTGTGGCTCATAAATTAGGATTTGCATTTATAAATTGCGAAAACGAAAAATTTAGCACAATGCATGGTTGATACCTTCTATTTAGGGCTGATGTCACCTTATTTTTGCTGTTTGTACATACCTAACAACCATAGAAATAAATTCCTTAGTCTAATCCTAGTCTATATTGGAAGATCTTTAATCCTTTGTTGTTGAATACCATTTTAAGATCTTTTCTAGGGCTCCTATATGACATTGAATACCCTTTCATTGCATATCATATAAACTCTAACTTATATCAACCTCGTTCTTGATATAGGCATAGAGTATTTGAACCCTAGTATTGAAAATCTAGGTCATCTTAGGTCCCGTTGGCACTCTATCCAATATTATAGACCTTTACTCATCACCTTGAATCATAGCATTATAATATCCTTTAGGTGATTTATGGAAGCGTCCCTTATGGTGTAATTCCACTAAAGAGTAGGAGCAACCCTTTCTCTTGTTGCCATAAGGTCTGGCCTCGCTCAGTGAGGCTTTGCACCAAGCTTGCTAGATTTTTTGGCAACAGGGCTCTGAGTTCAAGCTTGCTTATTTAGAGCGCCGCTCTTCTAAAGATTTAGGAGCTGGTAGAGCTGCAAAACACATGCGAGAAAAACCTTAAATTTGCCATACAAACTTCACAAATTTAAAGGAGGAAAGGGTCTCTATGTTTAAAGCATAAAGATTCTATCTTTAAAACAATGGAAACAAAGAAGCTAAGGATAGGGACTGTCACACGCAACCTCTTCCAACATACAAGATTACTACTCTATGACTCCTCAAGTTAACTTTGGCATCCACCAATTTGCAATGTTAGTCACCAATATGCACTAGGGATATCCATCACACATTCAATAAAGAAGCATAACCATTTCGCAAAAGCTTGGACAATTAGCAAGAGAAACTTTATTCCAAATGCTTTATGAGCACCGTTACCCACCTAAAATGGGTAACCCCTAGGAGAAAAGTTTTCTCCCCTTTCATTAGCCAACCAACTAGCAATCCTATGATGGTCCATAGATAGCTTTACTTCATATCTCTCCATCTATGCTCTCTCTCGTCTAGCATACTTCTTGAAGGAAGGTGGGTCATCTATAAGAAGATACACTAACCATTTCTGTAATCATGTGCTTTCATATAATGTTACGGGCATACTAAAATAGATCACAAGTCAAGTTGGATGATTGACCACTCTTGATTGTATGCTTGTTCCCATACTTCACGTGGGATATTATCCTTGGCCCTTAGTACAGTGCGACCTCCCCTGAGGCCCTTTTCTTCCACTGTCTAGGAGGGGCACTAATAGGAGGCATCGATTGATATAACATGCTTTACGTAATCCATGCTTACCACCCTCCATCTCTCCCTTCACTTCCATTTTTTGGGTTGATTGTCATTGGTCATTGGGTTTGGCACCCTATATACTCATCTCCGAGTTAGGGCCTAGGAACTTTGCCCTAAGAGGTTGATGTAGCTAAAAGAAAGATAAAAGCATATGAAACCACAAATGAAAGAAAATGAAAAATGCAAAAGATGGTTGGGACATATAATAAGTGGGCTTCCCGTAATTTCCTTAAGTGGTTTGAGGATAGGGTGCTTGAAGTTTGGTAAAGAATGTCTTAACCTTCTTGGCTCTGATAATATCCTATCCCAATCATTAGACCTTTCCATCACCTTAAACCCTTCTTGTTGAATATCCTTTATGTGATCTATATATCTATATACAGGGAAACCTCCCTTGTGGTTCAATTTTCCATTAAATAGTTGGAGAAATGCTTTTGAGGTGATAGTGGTGGCTGATCTCTTGTTGCCATAGGGTTTAGATCTGCTTAGCGAGGCTTTGCACTAGGCCAACTAGATTTTGCAGTAACATGGTCCATGTCATAGTCTATAGATGGGGTCTCCATGAAGAAACCAATGATTGACAACCCATCTATGTCTCCCAATCACAAAAATAGTGCTCATATCATAATCTTCTTGGTTGGCCTATTGAGGTGATAGTGGTGGCTGATATCTTGTTTCCATAGGTCTGGATCCACCTAGTGAGGCTTTTACACTAGGCCAGCTAGATTTTGCTGTGACAAGGTCCATGTCATTGTCTATAGATGGGGTCTCTATGAAGAAACCAATGATTCACAACCCATCTATGTCTCCCAATCACAAAAAGAGTGCTCATATCATAATCTTCTTGGCTGGCCTTTTATTTATCACATGAGCTAGTGGAAGCACCTGCTCTTTCTTCATTTTCTAAGGGTTTATTTACATGATCTATCCCTTTCAACTCTTCAAAATTTCATCATGTTCATACATTTGAAAAGGAAGTTCACCATGACTTGCAAAACCTTTGTTTTCCTCGGAAATGACAATTGTTGCTGCAATGCCATCATGCAAGTTGACATCATCGTCACAAGAGGCCTCTTTGAGATCAACATGGAATGCATAATGTTCAATGGAATCTTCAATGTGAAGTGCTGGAGCAAGGTCTCAATAGCTTCATCACACTTCGCCTATCTGGCACTGAAATTTCAAGCACAAGTGGTTCATGTGATGCAATTGAAAGCCAGTCATTTAACTAATCCTGATGAAATTCATTTCCAAGCTCCTCCTTGTTTGGATTTCATATTTTTCTTTGATAATCTTAGCATGGGCTTTTAGTGTTTCCACCGTTTCTTCTATTTCAGCTAAGATAGCATTTAAGGGTTTATTTGGATATGCAAGCATTAGATTTCATATCTCCCTTTCTTTGTCATGGTAGTATCAAATGTAGCATGGACACAATATACTAGAATATGGGGCCATGTACTTGATCCAAAAAACTTGAAATCCAAAATCGATGAAGTCATATCTTGAATATCAGGAGGAAAATGTTTCTCCATATGTATACGCAAACCCTTACTTTGCAAACAGGTAATATTGCCTAAAAGACCCTTGTTGCAAACAGTGACTGTTGTAGGTTCATTTTCTTGATGGAAAACCATGCAAGACTGCCGGACATGCCCCTCGTTATGACATAAATTGCATATAGGTTTCTCTCTTATCTGATAAACCCAAATATACGTAGCCCCATTTACTAGGGAAAAAGTGATTACGCCCAAAGAAAAAAGAGATAGTGTTGGCCATTTTTCAAAAAATCTGCAGTGTATTGAATCTACCCATGGCATAGTGCAATTCTTAGCTGAAGAGCACTTCCCTGGATAGAAAATTTGCTACAGAGAGATGATTCACAAACTCTAGTTCTGCGATGCTTCATGCAATGTCGTTAGCCAAAAGTCTTTGGATCAGCTGTAAATAAAATTGAGCTATGTATATCCTAGTTGTGCAGCCCTTAGGGCAATGCCACTAGGCAAAAATCTCTGGTTCAGCTGTAAATAAATTGAGATATGTATATCCTAGTTCTGCGGCCCTTATGGCAATGCCACTAGCCAAAAATCTCCAAATCAACTACTCAACAAATCAAATTTGGAAACTGTAGTTCCACAACCTTTAGGGCAATGCCACTAGCAAGAAAATCTCTTGATCAGATGCTTAAAAATAAAAAAGGGATCTCAAAACCTAAGTTGCACGAAACGGGGAAACGGGTACGAGTTTTCGAAACGGGAAGCGATACGAAACACGACCTCCCCAAATTTTGGAAAACGGGGAAACGCGAATATATAATATATATATATATATATTATATATATATTATATTATATATTATATATTATGACATTTAAGAAATATGTGCAATCATAAGAATATATGATACATTCTAATTTTTACATTATGATAAAATTGTCAATTGTCAATGCATAAACTATAAGTCTCTAAATTTACATCTCATTTACTCATGAATGATCACATAATGAAAATAGAAATATCCAAAATCAGCCACGAGAAATTTCTAATTTCTTGTCTCGTGCTTGATTGGGAGTCTCCTCCTGCATAGTTGAACGACCTTAGTGCTCTTGATTAAATATAAGTTTCATACCCTTGTACCCTACATGCTCTTCATTATTGGGAGTCTCCCTTGCATAGAGGGCTTGGTTCTCTTGATTAAATACAAGTTCCATACCCGAGTACATGATAGAATCCAATGGAAACATTGTAATCTCCCTAATCCTGAAATCCTGAAAAACAAATAAGTGTGCTGGATTTTGAGTGAGATCTAAAATTCTACTTTCTCCATATGAAATCCAATGGGGGCGAAACCACTCTCAAACATCCCGAGTCATTTCATGGTAATTTTAAAAATTTAAGTAAAATGATGAAAAGTGATATTCTCCTTTATTTTTCATTTTCATCCTTTTACTTTAAGAATTTAACATTACCATGAACTGCGTATCAACACTAGGGCGAAAGTTCACTTTTATAACTTTAGACAGGCATCTAGAAGCAACTAGAAGTCACTAGGATAACCTAAAAATAAATTAGGAAACAAACTAATTTAAAAGAAAAAAAAACACAAGTAAAATGCTGAAACGTGAGTCGTATGGCCCTGAAACGCATTTCAGGCCGTACTAGCCATGTTTCAGTTTCGTGAAACGTGGCAATACGGCCTGAAACGCGTTTCAGGGCCGTACCAAACGCGTTTCAGCGTTTCGTACCCGTTTCCGTACGGAAACGCCCCCTTGCCCTACGTTTCCTGCAACATAGCTCAAAACCCTAGTTTTCCATTCCATAAGGAAATGCCATTAGTGAAAAGCCTCCAATTTGTAAAAAATGGATGATCTGAATCCATGGTTCTGCAGTCATACCAAAATGGTGATGCTACCAGCCCATAGCCACAGATCAAGTAAAAGTCGATGAAAAGTAACAGCAGGTAAGCTAATGTTGAGTGCTCAAATATGTTGGCAAGTTTTCCAAGAAAGCTCATAAAACATGCTAAAAACAACCCTACGTGAGGTGTGCTTCTCCAACAAATAATAATACCATAAAACAACTCTGAAACCCCTTATATTAGGCACAATCTTCTGCTGCAAAATCTGATAACTGTAAAAAACAGCCAAGAAGAAACTGTAACCAACAGTGACATGAGAATAGAGAGGTTCACACCTGCTTTGAAGCCATGCCAAGATTCCCACAAGAGTGAGGACCAGTTGAAATGAAACAACTAACCCAAATTCCTGCTTTTAAGGAGAAGATAACGGCGCTAAGACAACCGACTCCTTTTGGAGAAACGATGCCCTAGCATGTGTTTGAGATAAATTCACCTGCAATAACAGACAAGATAACCTTGAAACAGTAGTGCAAGCACTGATCATAAGTGCATTGGAGAGAGAATCATCAAGCACAAGAGAGAAATTAACCCATGAACAATAGAGAACACCGAATATATCAGTGCACTTAGGCATAAGTTACTTTTTTAGAGAATGATGTCTATAGGCTAAAGAATAATCAAGATGGATCACATGATGATGATTTACAAATGACTATTGAGTGAATATTTATACACAACTGAAGTGATATGGTGCCCCCCCAACAGGGGATATGGGCACACATGAGTTGATAGGTTGGCCTTACCCATAACCTAGTGTTACAATAAATAAGCATAATTGGCCTTAACCACATACATTAATGGTATAAAATGGGTCCATCATAGCCACATGTGAAGATTACGTAATTCCCACCAGTGTTTTAAAGATCTCCATTTTCTCTTGATTCTTTCATTTTTTTCTTTTTAGTTTTTCAGGTTTGCCATGTCTTCCGAGTTCCTCAGGGCTAAGTTTATGCTTGCTGATTTTTACTTGATTTTCCTAATTCCCTGATTGGACGACCCCCACTGATTTTTTTCTAATGCCAAATTTTGCTACATTACAGACAAGTGAGACTCCTTAGCTCTAACATCATGTAGAAATTATGCACAAAAGTTTTCCATAACTGTATATTTAATCCACTAGCATATAGACCAATTTAGCAAAGTATAATCAGCCAAAACAAATAAGAGTGAAACTTACAGAAAAGATTTATTGGTTGGGAGTCGGGACTATGCTCCAAGATTTTACATTAATATCCAATGTAACACTTGTAGATCATAATCATGACATATATGTGTAGCTTCATATGTGTGTGTTTGTGTTGTTGTTGTAGAAATGAGGGAAATGAGCTATCTATTTATACACAACTAGGCTTGTAGAGGATCCACTAAAGTATAATAAAGCATTACGGATTGACAAAACTAACTGCCTGAAATACTCTAATGAGGCCAGATAAATGCACCACTATGGAGCATAAATGGCTCGAACAACTTTCCAAGAGTGTGATATTAAGGTGTTGATGATTGTGGCTCTGGTAGATGTTTCCACAAAAGCAAAGTGTCCAAGTTGTGATAGTCATTATTAAATGACTCTTAGACTTAGGAGTTCACTTTATTAATTAATTAATAAAGTGAATGTCTTTTTATAAGGTGAGTTTAATTTAATAAAGTGCCTAAGTTTGAGTACTCGTGATTTAAGTTGAATTTCAGATCATTGATCTAAAATCAAGATTAGATTTAATCTTGACCATTGGAATTAGGGATTTGGTCCAACTCATAAAAGGAAGCCAAGTGAAAGAGATGACACATTAATTATTTTTTCAAGGAGGATTTTGAGATATAAAATCAAAAGGACCTTTTGATTTTCTGGACAAAGAGAAAAATTGCAGCAGCAGCTGCGACGGAGAGGACAACCAATAATTTACAGGCTGTACAAAACGTACGATCCAGCATAGAGGTGATTTGGGGCAGATTTCCCAGAACTGGAAATTCAGGTTTGCTGGGTTTCGTTTGTATATTTTTTTTCTCAGAGCCATTTTCCCTGTATGGGAGCTCTTGTAAGTTCAAAAGTTATTTGAATAATGAACTGATGTTGAAGAGTGGAAAAATTGTGCATGCACAAGATTTGCTTTTTTCTCCTGCTTTTTCTTGCTTTTCTAAATCTTTCCCCTACTTTATTTGGTTAAATAATTTCAGTAGTGTAAATCTAAATCTGATCTATTTACCTAGGAACTGGTTTTCAGAAATCAACATGGTATCAAAGCTTGGGATTTGAAGAGAAAAACAGATCCAAAATTGTTGAGTGCAGATCTATCAAATCCAGAGGTCTCAACATTAGATCTACTGAGTGCTTGAAGGATTAAGCACAAGACAGCCATGGCAGGAAGCAGTCTCAGGTCTGAGGACAGACTAGATGGGGCTTCAAATTTCTTGTCTTGGAAGGAAAGAGTCACATTGCTCTTGAAAGAAATACTTGTGCGTGAATGTGGAGAAGGTCCTTTCAGTGCGAGTCAATCCTGTAGATCAGGTAACATAGGACAAGAGGTATATCAGAGCACATAGAGTGATATTAGATGCTATGAAAGATAACTTTGTCCCGCATGTGGCAGAGAAGACCATAGCGAAGGACATGTTTGATGCCCTTGTTGTTCTCTTCTAGAGTGACAATGTGAACCAGAAGATGGTTCTGAAGGACAAGCTTCGAGAGTGTTAGATATACCAAATATGACAATGTTATTGGTTACCTTACGAGGATCACACAAATCTGTAATAAGCTTGCAGTAGTTGGAGCAAAATCGTGGCTGTAGAGCTAGTGAATGTAGCTCTAAATGGGTTCACCAAGTCTTGGGAAGTGTTTGTGAAGGGGATGATTGCATTCATGAGGAGACTCTAGACAAGTCTAAAGCCAACACACAGGTAAGTGGCGATGAAAACTTGGCCCTCATCAGCAAGACGAGGAAGGGAAAAGGCAAAGTTTTCACCAAGAATGGTAACAGTGAAGGAGAAGAACATTATCCTCGAAAGAAGAAAGACATGAGCAAGATCAAGTGCTTTGTTTGTCATAAGCAAGGTCACTATACTTATCAGTGTCCAGAGAAGAAGATGTTGGAAATTGTAACTAGGTTTGGTCTTCATAATTGTCATTGTACTCATGTCAATATGTATATCTTATGTTACAAGAAAAAGAAGAAAGAAAAATATTATTTTTAAGCATGGTTTTCATGATTCGTTTTATCGGTCAGCTAGGTCAAGCATGCATTTCATGCTTCTAGGGTTTATCATGTCAAAAGAATATTTTTCTTGAGTCAAGAGAGTCCTTATCAATTGTATAAGACCCTATTGGGCAAGACGTAGCATGTAAAAGATATTATTTGGAGTCTAGAAAGTCCTTGTGAGCCTCCAAGCACAAGTTGCCCGTACCAGCAAGAAGTTGGCCTAGAGAGGGGTATTCGATCTCATGAAAAAGCCTATATATAGAAGCAACTTTGACCTCTCTTACCACCTATTCGATCTACTAAAAAAACGCAATTTCGATCTAAAGCAAGAAGCGGAAGAAAAGAAGAGCGAAGGACAAGGAGGCAAGAGGAAGTCTAAGAAGGAAGGGAAAATCTGATTTTTGAGCCTTGTTCTCTCACACATGCGAAGATTAGGGTTTCTATCACAATTGCATGAAGCCAAAAATTGCAGGTTCAAGTTGCAGGAGGCCGAGGATTGCAGGAACACCAAAATCTTGATTTGACCTTAGTTTGACTCTTTTTGAACTTTGGACACATTATCTTGCTTGAAGGAAGGACTTCTTGGAAGGTTGACACGTGCCAAAAGGGAGGATTTATACTATTCCAAAATTTGAAGTAGAGGGCGGAAGTTCTAAAATAATGCAAATTTGAAGTGGTTTGACCTTTGTTGATGTGGTCAAACTTTGACTTGTTTGGAAGAGATTCTTGAAGGGATGACTTGGTGCTTGAAGGAGGACTTGGTCTAGGGTTTTTAATCTTCGTTTTCTCATTTTGAAGCAAATTTTATAAGAAGAGAAGAGATTCTTTTTGGGTTTACCCCTTGAAGGGGTTTTTCCCTGGCTTGGAGCCTACTTTTGTCCATTGTCTTTATTGTTTTTCTCTTGATAATTGCTTGATGAAAAAGATCTAATAATGAAACATAAGAAAATAACTAAAGTTCACAAACAATTATTAAGGTTAAGGAGAATTTCAATTAATAGTTGCCCTACCACATTCTCCAACAGAAGAAAGGCAAAGGGAAGACACAACAAGTAGCAGCAGCAACAAAGACCCAACTGAGTGAATTTGCAACAAAATTCGAGAATGATTTTTCCCTTTTTTCTTGTTTCTCTACAAACACTATTGTTAGGAGTGCTTGGTACTTAGACAATGGTGGCTCTTGCCACATGATTGAAGCATGAGAGCTGTTTAGTCAACTTTCAGAGGATGACTCAGGGATTAATGTGGAGCCTGGTGGTGATGCCAAGTATGTAGTAAGGGGACAGGGGACGATGTAGTTCTAGCTTGATTTATGTTGATTTGGGGCACATGAGATCTCCAATACCCAGAAAGGGTTTGGGCAAATTCTAAACAGATCAGAAGATATTAAAATAATTAATTTTTTAATGGAATCCCTAACTCTAAACTTAGGGAAAATAAAATATTAATGTGTATTAATATGAATCTGTGTTAGAATGGTCCAAAAGACATGGATCAAGCTAGATCTTATCTTAGCTGTTGATTAGGGACTTAATCTCGGTTGTTGATTTATCAATGAGGAAAGTATACGAGAAGGCTTGAGGGTCACTTGGAGAATACAATGAGGGAGACCAGTCAGTTCAATTTCTGGAGCGAGGTTTGTTGAGAAATTGAACCAGTGGTCTAGAGAGCAGTCAAGATGTAGCAAGTACGGAACAAATAGATAGGAGATCAACGCAGAGGCAGACACAAAGCCAGAGGAAGCCACGCAGAGGCAGTTGGCACTGCACAGAGCCAGAAGGGCCTGCGTCATCCACACAGAGGCTGCAAGAGTGACGCAAAAGACCAGAGAGGCTGCGCAGAGCCTCAGTATGCTGACGCAGAGCCTCTGTAGGCTGACGCAGAGGGTTTTAGGCTGACGCAAAGGTCAGTCGGGCCTACGTTGGGTTCAGAAGAAGTATTGGAAATTTGTTTATCTGTGGGTAAGCCGGTTTGGCACCCTGTTGTACTAGAAAATTGTTGAATAATAAAATCCTCCCTTGCTGCACCAATTTTCCCACATTGGGTTGTTCCGGGGACATTAGTCCAAAATAATTGTGTCAATGTGTGCATATGTTTGTTTCTATATTACGGTGTGATATCTGCAACAGTATTTATTTTAATTTTTGTTGAAGTAATTTCATGAATAAGTTATGATGAAATAAGTAGGAAAAGTAAATCAGTTCCTGCAGTGATAGATTTTCACATGGTATCAGAGCAAGTAAGCAGAGATAGAAAGGGAAAATTAGTTATGGGTCAAGACCACGATGCAGAGGCATCCACTTCAGGGGACTCATGCAGATTTTTCAGAAGATTGCACAAGAGAGAGAGATTTTGATTTCTCTATGTTGGCTTCCAGGTTAGAAGAAGCGGCATGCATGACTAGTGCTGCATCATCAGAAGTATGGTATATAGACAGTGGAGTCTCATGGCATATGACGGGAATTAGGTAGTGTTTCTCGGAATATCGAGAAGAGAAGATGAATTTTCAGATCACCATGGGGAACAAGGCAAAGTGTACTCCAGTAGGAAAGGGTACCATAGTTTTTCAGACAGAATCAGGAGAACAGTTCCGTGCCACAAATGTGCTGTGTGTACCAGGATTGGGGATGAACTTACTTTCTATGTCACAACTACAAGGCAAGGGCTATGACGTTTACTTCATCAAGGAAAAGGTATACGTCAAACACACGAGATGGAAAAAGAAAGTGCAGATCGGGATCAAAAGTAATCGGTTGTATAGATTACAACTAGAATCTCCAATGGCACTAATAGGCAGTCATGGGGACAACGACTTGAAGAAACTATGGCACAGAAGGATGGGTCACTTGCACCATGGAGCTCTGAGAATTTTCAAGAGCACTGTAACAGGAGTTCTGGATCTGAGTACGGAATGAGATGATGTATGCAGGGGATGCGCTCTAGGAAAGAACGCCAAGGCGGCATTTCCTAGGAGCAACCATAGGGCCAGGAGTGTACTAGGATTGATACTTAGATATTTGCGGATCTATGTCCGTCAAAGCTCTCAGCGGTGCCGAGTATTTCCTTACCTTCATTGATGACCACTTGAGGAAAACTTGGATCTATTTTCTGAAAACCAAGGATGCGGTTTTCTGTCGATTCAAGGAGTTCAAGGCTGTAGTGGAGAATCTGACAGGTAAGAAAATAAAAGTCTTGCGCTCAGATAAAGGTGGAGAGTATGTCGATAAGGACTTCACTGATTATTGCACTAAGGAGGGCATCAAAAGAGAGTGGACAACTCCCTACAATCCGGAGTAGAATGGGGTGGCAGAAAGGAAAAACAGGACTATTGTAGAAGCAGCTAGGGCCATGCTGTATGATCAGGATATGCCAAAATTCCTGTGGGCGGAAGCATGTGACACAACTGTCTACGTTCGGAACAGAACTCCTCATCGGGCATTGGGCAAGATTATTCTAAAGAAAGTCTTCACTGGGAAGACGCTTGAAGTTAGTCATTTCATGATATTTGGGAGTTTAGCATATTGTCGCGTACTCGAAGAAAAGAGGAAGAAGTTGGATCAAACTGCAGAAAAGGGGTATCTAGTAGGATATAGCAAGAACGCTAAGGCATACAAAATCTATCTTCTAGGAAGCAGGAAGGTAGTAGTACAACGAGATGTAAAGTTCATGGACGACAGAGCTTTTAGAAGATCTTGCGAAATGCCTTTCGAGGAGCAGTCGAAAGACGATTCGTTGGTCATGCCTCTTCAACCAACGAAAGTGAAGAATTCTTCCTCAGATTAGGAAGATTCTTAGGATGAGGAGGAGCAAACAAAAGCACTTGCTGGTAGAGGAAGAACCAGTAGGGAACTTCGTCAGATTCTGTGTGATGTAGAGAACTTCATCGGAGATCCAAAGAACAGTAAACGAGAGCGAAAACAACCAGACAGGTATCAAGCATCAGTAGCTCAGGATGGAGAGCCTGCCAGCTTCAAGGAGGCAGCTTAGCATTAGGTCTGGCTAGATGCGATGGTGGAGAAGTATAACTCCTTAATGGTAAACAATGTCTAGGAGGTGGTGTCAAGGCCTCAAGACAGATCTGTGGTAGGTTCAAGATGGATCTACAAGATCAAATATGCTGCGGATGACAGTGTTGAAAAATACAAGGCCAGGTTTGTGGCTAAGGGGTATGCTCAAAAAGAAGGGATTGACTATGAGGAAACCTTCGCCCTGGTAGCTAGGTATACATCTATTAGGACCGTGATATCTCTTGCAACCCAGATGGGATGGGAGATCCATCAGATGGATGTCAAGACGACGTTTCTAAACGAGGTAATAGAAGAAGAGGTATACATTGAACAACTAGAGGGCTTTGAGACTCATGGGAAGAAGTCTCATGTATGCAAACTGAAGAAAGCCTTGTATGGGCTGATGCAAGCATCAAGAGCGTGGTATGGTCGAATGGATGGCTACTTGCAGAAGATGGGGTTTGTCAAGAGTGAAGCGGATCTGAATCTCTACTATCTGGTCATAGAGAATGAGCCACTTATCTTAGTATTATATGTGGATGATCTCTTCCTGACAGGATCATCCTGACTCATTGAGGACTGCAAGAAGAATCTAGCCATAGAGTTCGATATGAAGGATCTGGGACAAATGCACTATTTCCTAGGGTTGGAAGTTTGGTAGAGAAAGGAGAAATCTTCCTTGGGCAAGGGAGGTATGCTACAGAAATCCTAAAAAGGTTCGGGATGGGAGACTGTAGACCTATGGCTATGCCAATGATCACCAATTGGAAGAAAATTGATGCATCAGAAGACAAGGATGTTGATCCCACCCTATACCGACAGCTCATAGGGTCCTTGATCTATCTAGTCAATACCAGGCTAGATATTTGCTACGCTGTCAACACCCTCAGTCAGTTCATGGTGGAACCAAAGAGGTGTCACTGGGAAACAACCAAACACGTCCTCAAGTATTTAAAGGGAACAATTGATTATGGGCTCTTATACACCAACGGGAAGGATATCAAGTTGAGTGGATTTACTGATGCAGATTGGGTAGGAAGTTCAGTGGATTGAAAAAGTACCTTTGGGTACTGTTTCAACATTGGATCAGGAACGACCTCCTGGTGCAGTAGGAAACAAAAGTCCGTGGCTCTGAGCTCATCTGAGGCAGAATATATGGCAGCAAGAACAACCTCGTGTGAAGCCATATGGCTTAGAAAACTATTGGTAAACCTATTTAGAAAAAATATGGAGGCAACCAGGATCATGTGTGATAATCAGAGTTGCATCAAACTCTCTGAGAATCCAATATTCCATGATAAGTCGAAGCATATTGATATCCGGTGTCACTTTGTTAGAGATTGTGTCCAACAAGGAGCTGTACAGTTGAGCTACACTCCTACAGGGGAACAAGTGGTAGATATCCTCACCAAGGCCCTTGGAAAGTCAAAATTTGACTACTTCAAGGACAAGATGGGGATGGTAAAGAACCCCTTTCGGAAGTAGTGCGTTAGTAGCACGAATAAAGAGGGAGTTGCAATGCACATGCAGTGTTGGGAGAAAGGACCAGCAACAGTACAGATGCAGAGGGAGTTGCGGTGCGAATGCAGTGTTGGGAGAAAGGATCAACAACAACACAGATGCAGAGGGAGTTGTCGTACAGATGCAGCAGTGGCAGTAGCAGAGTCATGGGCAACAGTACAGGATGTAGCAGTGCAGAGGATGTTGGGAAAGGAGGCTTAACATCAGCACAGGGACCGATGCCGGATGGTTAGAGTAATACTCAGTGAGGAGTATTGCTAGAGCACAATCCTCACTAAGAGGGAGTGTTGATTTGGGGTAGCATCATATGTGCTCTAGCCACAAAATTTGGTGGAGAGGTTGGGGCACATGAGATCTCCAATACCCAGAAAGGGTTTGGTCAAATTCTAAACATATCAGAAGCTATTAAAATAATTAATATTTTTAATGGAGTCCCTAAGCCTAGACTTAGGGAAAATAAAATATTAATGTGTATTAAAATGAATCTGTGTTAGAATGGTCCAAAAGACATGGATCAAGCCAGATATAATCTTAGCCGTTGATTAGGGACTTAATCTCGGCCGTTGATTTATCAACGAGGAAAGTATAAGAGGAGGCTTGAGGGTCACTTGGAGAATACACTGAGGGAGACCAGTCAATTCAATTTCTAGAGTGGGGTTTGCTGCGAAATTGAACCAGTGGTCTGGAGAACAGTCAGGAGGTAGCAAGTACAGAACAGAGAGACAAGAGATCAATGCATAGGCAAACACAGAGCCAGAGAAAGCCACGTAGAGGCAACAGAGATTGCGCAGAGCCAGAAAGGCCCGCGTCATCCACACAGACTCTGCAGGAGTGACGCAAAAGGCCAGAGAGGCTGCACAGAGCCTCAGTAGGCTAATGCAGAGCCTCAGTAGGCTGACGTAGAGGGTTTCAGACTGACGCAAAGGGTTTCAGGTTGATGCAGAGGTAAGTAGGGCCTACGATGGGTTCAGAAGAAGTGCTGGAAATTTGTCTATATGTGGGTAAGCCAGTTTGGCACCTTGTTGTACTAGAAAATTGCTGAATAATAAAATCCTCCCTTGCTGCATCGGTTTTCCCACAATGGGTTTTTTCGGGGATATTAGTCCAAAATAACTGTGTCAGTGTGTGCATATGTTTGTTTTTGTATTACGGTGTGATATCTGCAACAATATTTATTTTAATGTTTGTTGAAGTAATTTCATGAATAACTTATGATGAAATAAGTAGGAAAAGTAAATCAATTGCTGCAATGATAGAATTTTCACAATTTAGGATGACCATTTGATGCTTAGGTGTTCTATGTGCCTGGTCTGAAGAAGAACCTATTGTACATCCCAGTCATGGAGGACAAATGTTATGTTATTACCTTCAAGAAAGGGTAGCTATTCATATGCCCAAAGGGAGCTAGTCCAGACACAACTGTGAGAATTGGAGTCACGGAAGGCAACTTATACAAGCTATAGGGAAAGCCTATTTAGGCATTGGTGCATGATGCGAGCTTTGGCATAGGAGGATGGGGCATCTTCATCACAGGACACTACCCATACTGAGAGAGATGGTCACTAGACTTCCAAAGTTAGTCTAGATCATCAGGGGTTGTGCGCTTGGCAAGTTTGCTAAGGCTTTGTTTCCCAACAGTGAGAGTCGATCCAAAGGGATCTTCGATCTAACACATTCTGATGTTTGTCGACCTTTGTTAGTGACTTCAATTAAAGGTGCATCCTATTATGTCACCTTCATTGACGATTTCTCCAAGAAAACTTGGATCTACTTCATGAAGACTAGAGATGAGGTCTTCAATCAATTCAAGGAGCTCAAAGCTCAGGTGGAGCACTTGACAAGGAAGAAGGTCAAAGTGTTGAGATCTGACAATGGGGGTGAGTATACCTCCAATGAGTTCAAACATTTTTGTAAGGATGCAGGAATCAAGAAGGAGAAGACAATTTCCTACATTCCGCAGTGGAATGGTGTTGTAGAGAGGAAGAACAAATCCATCATCAATTATTTGAAGGCCATGATCCATGATCAGAGTTTACTGATGTTTCTATTTGCAGAAACATGCAACATAATCGTGTACTTGCAGAATAAGAGTGCTCACAAGATTCTGGAGGTTAAGACCTTAGGGGAAGCATTCACATGGGCGAGATTTGAGATAGGACATCTCAGGATTTTTGGTTGTCCAATCTACATCCACATACTTGTGGAGAAGAGGACAAAGTTGGAGACCTCAGGTGAGAAGGGCATTCTGGTTGAATACAATGAAGAGTTGAAGGCATAAAAGTCTTTAAAAGATATTTATACCAGAACAATGGAAGACAATTGTGAGCAGGAATGTCAAGTTTGATGAGAACTTGGCCTCCAAGAAATCTCATGATCTACCTACAGTTGTAGAGGATATCCGACAGGTAGATCCAAAGTGTGAGCAAAGTTCATAGACTTTTAGTGTTGTGGGCAACCTTTAGTGGAGGAGGGTAATTATCCTCCTCTAAATTGGACATGATGCCCAGATGGTTTGAGCAGACCTTGAGAGATGCCTGAGTCATGTGGAGGCTCCAAGAATCACATTTAGGGAAAGCAAGCTTGCACAAAATTTTTCGTCATATATGGATTTGATAACCAACATCATAGACTCAGAGCCTTCCAATTTTAAGGAAGCAACCAACCAATAGGTATGGGGAGATGCTAAGGTGGAGGAGCACAACTCCATCTTGAAAAATTATGTTTGGGAGGTTATGCCAAGACTAATTGGGAAGCCTGTGGTGACTTCTAGGTGGTTGTTCCGAACATGCAGTAGATGAAAGTGTGGAGAAGTACAAGGCGAGATTTGTGGCTAGAGGATTTTCTTAGAAATAGGGAGTATACTACGAGGAGACTTTTGCTCTCGTTGCTAGATACTCTTCTATCCAAGCAGTGATATCAATTGCTTCAGAGATGGGGTGGAAGATTCACTAGATGGATGTGAAGATGGCATTCCTCAATGGAGTTATTGAGGAAAATGTATATGTAGAGCAATCACAGGAGTTTGAGTTACATGGCTGAGAGTCACATGTTGCAGGTTTAATAAAGCCTTGTATGGACTCAATAGGTGTCGAGGGCATGGTACTCCAATATAGACAACTATTTGCAGAGCATGGGCTTCACCAAGAGTGAGACAAATTCCAACCTATACTTCATATTGGTTGGATTTGAGCCCCTTATCTTGGTGTTCTATGTGGATGATTTGATACTAATTGGGGCAGAGAAGTTGATTGCAAAGTGCAAGTCAGAATTCGCAACACAATTTGAGATGAAAGTCATTGGGCTGATGCATTACTTTATGGGGCTTGTGATTTGACAGAGATAGGGAGAGATCTTCCTTGGATAGAAAAAGTATACTGTGGATATCCTAAAGAGATTCAGGATGAAGGAAGTAGATTCATGGCTACTCCAATGGTGACTAACCTGAAGAAGGTGGATTCTTCAGAATCATAGTCGGCAGATTCCTGGCAGTATAGGCAGTTGATTGGCTTATTGATATATCTAGTCAACACTCGACCAACATTTATTATATTGTGAACACGTTGACTCGGTACATGATGTAGCCAAGCCAGGTGCATTGGATCATAGCAAAGCATGTGCTCAAATACTCGAAGAGTAGAGTGGAGTATGGATTAAGGTACCTTGGTGGAGATGGGGTGAAGTTGCAAGGCTATTCATCTTCAGATTGGGTAGGAAGTGATATAGATCGAAAGAGCACCTCTGGGTTTGTAGAGATTTCC
Organism: Pinus taeda; assembly: GCA_000404065.3. Classification (NCBI taxonomy): domain Eukaryota; kingdom Viridiplantae; phylum Streptophyta; class Pinopsida; order Pinales; family Pinaceae; genus Pinus; species Pinus taeda. The sequence goes on from APFE030092303.1 coordinate 101,498, forward strand.
TGGTTTAGCAGGAAGCGAACTTCAATAACACTCAATATAGTAGAAGCTGAGTATATTGCAGCCAGTTTGGCTAGTTATGGAGTAGTTTGGCTTCGCAAGTTGCTTACAGGACTGTTTGATCAAGAGTTGGAGCCTACAATGATTCATTGTGATAATTAGAGTTGCATGAAACTCTTGGAGAATCCAGTATTTCATGTCAGGTCAAAGCACATCGAGATTAGATACCATTTCATCAGAGACAAGGTCTTGAAGGGAGCAGTCAAGCTCCAATATAGCTAAGTATATGGCAGCCAATTTGGCTAGTTGTGAAGCAATTTAGCTTTGCAAGTTGCTTACAAGATTGTTTGATCAAGAGTTGGAGCCTACGGTGATTCATTGTGACAATTAAAGTTCCATGAAACTCTCAGAGAATCCATTATGTCATGACAAGTTGAAGCACGTCGAGATCAAATACCATTTCATCAAAGACAAGGTTCTGAAAGGCGCAGTCAAGCTCCGGTATATTCCGACAGATATGCAAGTTGCAGACATATTCACCAAACCTTTGGTGAAAGGAAAGTTTATCTTCTTTCAAGATAAACTTGGAGTGGTGGAGAATACGTTGCTAAGAGGGAGTGTTGATGGATGTAGCTTTGACAAGTATTTCTACAAAAGAAAAGTGTCCAAGTTGCGAGAATCATCATTAAATGACTCTTAGTGATGCCGAGCTAAAACTAGTTGTGCTAATTATGCTGGCTTAAAAACCCACAATGCTAACCTCTATGGTCGAAAAGGCACTTCCTTCATCCCAGCTTAGGGAGATAAATCCCTTTTTAAAGCCACGCTTAAATTTAAGTGCGATGATTGCAAGGGTAATACAAAAACACAAAACCATTGGATTGAAGTCCTGTTAAAATATAGCCACTGAAGCCATATATCTATATATATATATATATATATATATATGCGCGACCCCAAATCATAGGCAGAACCACCATAGCCTCAACTTCTACTATATAATAAGTGCGTGGGATGAATTATTAATATATGCCCCTTTCCTTTATTCGAGCTCCTTTGTGATAGCCATCAATGTTCTTCTTTTTTATTATATCAACCCTCGATGCTTATATGCTTTGCTTCTGCTCTGCGTAATATGACCAGGCCTCAAGACCTTGATCTTCGATCTCTTTCGATGGTGCTTGGGACAACTCAACAACTACGCCATATACAGATGGCCTCTCTCTATATTTCTATTGGATATTTGTTTCGCTCCTTCCACGTATACACTTTACACATCACCTCGACTCTTCCCAATGATGCGCCAAGGCTTTTCCTTCTGTGAGACGGACTCCGGGAAGTGAATCTTTCTGTCAATTGTCGCGCTTCAATCTCCGTTAAGTGGACTGCTCTTTCCACGTATCGGCTTGTCAGTCTTGCCATCCAATGCACTTGCTCCACTCCACCCCGACACTTTCCATATCACCAGTCTTAAACGTCTGTTGGAAATACTGAGAGGGGGGGTGAATCAATATTTCTTTTACAATTGTTACTTTACCAGTTAAGATCACTTAGATAAAACACAAAATGAACAATAACAAGATAAATAATTTTATTAATAACAAATAAGCGAGGACTCCAATCCTCTTTACAACAAATCACAAACTCCAACTTGTACAACAATTTGTTCTAGGGATCCAACCCTAAGGACACCAATCCAAAACCAAATCAACAAAGAAGAATTGTAGGGCTCCAACCCTAGCTGAAGACACCAATCTTCAATCCACCATGCTCCAACCTGTGCTTTTGCCAAGCACCAATGTGGTCTTCTTGAGGACTCCAACCCTCTTAGTTGGTTTGGGCTCCAACTTGATCTTCTCGAGGGCTCCTATCCTCTAGGGCTCCAACCCTCTCAATCTGCTTCAGCTTCTTTAAAATAGGTTTAATGGCTCTTCAAAGCTTCCCTAAATCTTCTACAACAAGCTTTGACAATGTCTTCAATCAATCTCCAATACGCTTAGCTCATTAATGACAAATTTATCAATTGCAGAAGGTGTCTCCAAAACTCTTCATGATACCCAAACAATTTTTTCAATCTTACTCCATGAGGTCCTTCAATGATGGATCATGTCTCCTTACAAGTTTCTCCAATGCTCCAGCTATCAAATCCTCTAGATGCTTAATATAATATACAATATGCTCCAAAGATATCTTCAAAGTTAAAGCTCCCTCACTAAAACTTCAAATTTGCCTGCTTGAACTGATGCTTAAAAACCTTATCTTCCAGACTTCAGATCAGCTTCAAACAAATTCCAATAGACTACTTTCAATTAAGGCTCTTCACAAGTCTGCTACAACAAGGCTGCTTCAATCATGCTTCTTCAAAAATGTATTCCAAAGGTTCAAGAAAAATGTTCTGAAGATGTTTTTAACAATGCTCCAAAGGTGTCTTCAGTAATTCTTCAAAGATGTCTTCATATGCTGCTATAGAAGTTTCCAAAACTGATCCAACTTCCTTCTCAAAGCTTTAGATTGAAAACGTCTTACAATTCTGCTACAGATCAAGCTTCAGTTCAATGATTAGGAATTTTAGGACTTTAGTCTTCAAGATATCTGCTTCAGAAAAACCTAGATTTCTGCTCCTAGGTGACCAAGATTTCTGCTCCTAGGTGCCCAAGACTTCTGCTCCAAAGTGACCCAGGCTTCTGCTTAAAAGACTGAAGTTCCTGCTCTAAAATTCTGTGTTAATTCACCTTCCAGACACTGTAATTTCCTTGCTGTTTCTTGAAAGAACTTAGCCACAGGTCTGAATTTTTTTTGCCACAGTCACAGGCCAAAAAAAGGTCAATAACCTTCCCACAGGTCTGCAGCAAATGTGTCTCAAAATAGGTCAGAAGTCTGCACAGGTAAGTCTCTGATCTGCAAGCTTCTAATACAGGTCCAAAGGTTCCCAGGTTTACTTTAATTTGTTTCACAGGATACAAACCAAATAAAAAATCAACCTTCTCCTTCTTTTCCACTTCCTCACTACTTACTAATCTGTAGTTATCTCAGATCATATAATCCCAATTTTTTTTTTGGCATATTGTAATTTCAAAAAATGGTTTCTCTTCAATGACAAGGAATTAGAAGGCAAGTAGATAGTCATTGGAAAACTACAAATCTCCTCTATAAGATGGTGTAGTCATTCCTTCAAGATATAACCTCTAATGTGTGGGAATTTCTAAGTCTGACACGTTAGAAATCCCTACTGCATTATCTGGTTTATTATCTCCTAGTTCATTCCATTAACAAGTTATTTATTAACATAAACACTGGAATAAACACAAGTGCATCCTTCACACATATACAGATCAGCAACTGAAATAACTGAGACAATCACACAAGGGACACCGTTATTTTTGGACAATCATCCCCGGAAAAACCCAATGCAGGAAAACCGGTGCAGCAGATATGAAGGTTTTATTATTATGCAGTTTCTGAATACAACTAGGGTGCCAGAAATGGCTCACCTTTCAGAGATTTTCCTTGGCAGAAGTACCTCTCCTCGGAGACAAATATTCCGGCTGATCAGCAACCGGATGATTGATCCCACAACAACTTAGACAGTTACTTAGCTGGACAGCGAAAGCTGCTCCAAGCTTCTCTATGGCACTGCTTCACCCTCCAGGGATTGCGTTACCCTCTACAGCTCTACACCTGCCTCTCAGCTCCTAGTCTGCCCCACGAAAATTCCTCAGCGCTGCCTCTTTGGCCCAACGTCAGCTGTGCAACCCTTTGCGTTGCTTACGTCAGCCTCTTGGCCCTCTATGTCACCTGCGCTGGCCTCAGCCTCTGCGTCACTCCTGGCTGCCTTTGTGTCAGCCTTCCAAGGCTCTGCGCTGTCTCTTCGACACTTTCTCTACCTCTCTGATATGTATTGTCGGCCTTCTGCCGAACTGCCCCTCGCTGCAACAGATCACTAACTCGATTTCTCGGCAAACTTTGCCCCAGAAAATCGAATTCTTGATCAACTTGGTGTATCTCCAACTGACCCTCAAGCCTCCTCTTATACTTTTCTCGTTGACGATTCAACAACCGAGATTAAGTCCCTAATCAATGGCTAAGATTAGATTTGGCTTGATCCTTGTTATTTAGAACTTTCTCACCCATATTCTATTAATACACATTAATATTTTAATTTTCCCAAGTTTAGACTTAGGGTCTCATTAAAAATAATAATTATTTTAATACCTTTCCATCCGGGTGGTATTTCCCCAAACGATTTCTGGGTCTTGGAGATGTCATGTGCTTTAGCCTCTCCACCAATTTTCATGGCTAGAGCACATATGATGCTACCAAAAATCAACACTCCCTCTTAGCGAGGAATGTGCTCTAGTAATGCTTCACCATTGAAACATCACACTGATCTTTTGCATCGATACTTGTGTCGCTGCTTGGCCTGCTACTTCACATCCCCTGCACTACTTCTCCCTATACTGCTGCCCATGACACTGCCACTGCCACTGCTACATCTGTACTGCTGCCCATGCTGCCCCTATCACTGCCACTGCCACTGCTAACTGCTGCATTGCAACCTAGTTACCGAGAAGTAAGTAACTGTCTTCTCCCAAATACTGACATCCTAGTCAGCGTGGAAGCCTCGTGATGTTGAAGCTGCCTCTGCTGCTATCTTGTGCTCTCTCTGCTGCCACTGCGTTGCTGCATACACCTATGTGCCTCTCGCATTGCTGCAACCTCCACTGCGCTGCCTCCGATTTTTGCACTCAAGCACTGCTTTGATGCTCCACTACACTTTGCTCCACCCGACAAATGTCATCGTGCTATTGTCGTTAAGGGCTTGTTGACCTTGCCGCCTGCACCTACCTACAAGTCAGTGAGAAAAGCCTTCAACCCCACAAGGTGTGGTTGGTGGCAGGGAACTCAGAGAAGGGGCTGTCACACTAATCCCAACTCTCTCCGTTTGAGCTAT